>VWZK01021353.1:0-89846 GCA_013396935.1 Baryphthengus martii
GGTCTCCTAGAATTCTTTTCTGCCTTCCTTTTTGTCAGTATGCTTTGTCCCCGGACACGGAGAAGGTGATCCTTTAATACTGACCAGCTGATATATATATATATATATATATTATATAGGATGTTAAACACCATTAGAGATCAAAACTCACTGGGTAAAGTGACAACATTTTTATCTGGTATATACCTGTGCAATAATCTTGATCCAGAATTTGACCCAGAACATTTTAGTTATAAAGGGATTTTGAGTTACTCTCCTCTCATACAGTGTGACTCTCTCCTCGAATCCTATATTTGGATTAGATTTTCCCTACTTAAATCAAGATCCACTAAAGGCCATACCATAGGCTGGTTAATCTTTTGTACAGTTCCAGAGATGTCAATAAGAATGTTTTGTGTCTGATCAAGCATCAGGAAAGATTGTATAATGTGACCTGCTTTTTGAGGGGGCTGAGCTCTTGGTATTCCTATTCGTAGGAATCCATGGGAAGTGGCAGCACTTCACAGTCACTCTTAAGTAGGTGTGTGGGACTTTGCAACACAAAATCTAAAGATGAAAATTTTACATTTCTTAAATGTGGTGTGATTCATATTTCTGCTTGCTGCTAAGGTGATCAGATCTGCTCACTTACAAGCTTCTCTGGTCTCAGTAGTGGCTGGATAATTTTGCAGGGTTCTGAAAACTGTGTCTGCTGTTGTATCTCTTTCACCAGTAGTCTAGCCTATGGAAAAATACTTCAAACAAACATATCCAATTCAAAATTGCTTATCCAGTTTGTTAGGGCAAAGATATTTGGGATGGTAATTTTGAATTATCTATTCCTTGTTCTGAATCTTTAATATAGATGGCCATTGGTATGTTTCTGTAATTTAGTCCTACAGTCAAGTTTATACATAAACCTTGCCTGAAAGTTATGCACAGAATAGACACATACTATTCCTATAACAATTATGGCTTTATAACACAATAGTATAATGTTTCTAAGAAAAATAGAATCTGAAAATCGTATTTTTGATTTTTACTCGTTTAAGGCTTTTGTGAATCTTGGATGATCCTGTATGTTTACAGGCTTGTCTTAGAAAAGTGTACCTTACATAGAATCATAGAATAGTTTTAGTTGGAAGGAACTTTTAAAGGTCATCCAATTCAACTGTTGTGCAATGAGATGGGGCATCTTTAACTAAATCAGGTTACTCAGAGCTCTGTCCAACCTGATCTTCAGTGTTTCCAGTGATGGGTTATCTACCACCACTCTGGACAACCTGTGCCAGTGTTTCACCCCCCTCATTGTAAAAAATGTCTTCCTTCTATCTAATCTAAGTCTATCCTCTTCTAGTTTGAAATCATTACCTCATGTTCTGTTGCAACAGGTGCTGCTAAAAAGACTGTCCCCATCTTTTTTATAGGCCCCCCCCCTTTAAGTACTGAAAGGCCACAATAGGGTCTCCTCGGAGCCTTCCCTTCTGCCAGCTGACCAACCCCAACTCTCTTAGCCTTTCTTCATAGGAGAGGTATTCCAGCACTCTGCTCATTTTTGCAACTGTCCTCTGGACCATTCCAAGAGGTTCATGTCCTTCTTATGCTGAGGGCTCCAGAGCAGTACTTAGACACAGTTCTCCAGATGAGGTCTCACCAGAGCAGAGTAGAAGGGGAGAATCACCAACCTTGACCTGCTGGCTATGCTTCTTTTGATGCAGCCCAGGATATATGGTTGGCCTTCTGGGCTTCAAGCTCATGTCCAGCTTTTCATGAACTGTGAAACAAAACGATTCTGTAAGGAGGCTTAAATCTGGTTACTTAAGAAGAGTTAAATACATATCTACTTAGCATTATGACATTCAATAACTTAAAGACTGCAGTGAATGTCTTCAATAATATTAAATATTCACAGCAATATTATTAAAATTTTTGCTTTACCTCTTAACTTTGCAATTATCGATTAAAAGCATAATGCAATTTCCAACTTCAGAAAAGATTCTGCAATTTCCATGCCAAATTTATGAGAGTATATTCAACTCAAGAAATTGGTTTTCAAAAAATTCCTCTGTGTTGTTCAAAGCAAATGTGGACTGTGTTTCAATTAGTGTATCTGTTTCATAAAATAAATTTTATTTTGAAGCATATATATCAAATCAAAACAGATGGATCTAGAAACAAAGCATATGGGTATACATATGCTAAAATGTTCTTTAAGATGAACCACTTATGAACCCTGGTATATAATTGTTGGAAAATACAACATGCTCTGCTTATGGAGTTACTTTTGTTGACTTTTTATGTATCAGTGGAAATAAAATAGATATTTAAAACCAAAATTTTACTTCTAAAACATAAGATCAGTGAATGCTGGAAACTTATTAGCAAATATTTCAACAGTACTTTTTAATGAATGTTTCCAGTGTATATGTAGAAAGGATCCCATGAAAAGAATTTATATTTTCTGCTTTTAAGCCAGCTGAAATGTAGGCAGCAAAATATGAAATATCTTCAAGCAGTAACCAAATAATATAAGTGTTTGTTTTCATTTGCTAAATGTGCTACTATTCTGTAACTATTTTTGGCTGTTTCTCTCTTATCTTGATCTTGGAATACCTAAGTGCCAAATCTCAGTATGCACGTACAGCAGCTTGCATAACTCATTTAACAATGACTTGAATTAGTCTTTATGTATGAGGGAAGTCTTAGGAACAGATAATTTGACAAGGTTTTTACAATCATTTTCCATAAATAGATATATATATATTTTCCATTACTCCTTTTTCAGAGGAAGAAAATGCTTTCAAATGCTTTCATATTGCTTCTCTTACAACACGCTAGTGAATGTCTTCAAGATTCCAATGGTGGAGTTTCCCTTCTGCACTGTGGCTACTTTAAATGAGTGAATACTACTATACAACTGCAACCATTAAGAGTTGAGTATTGAATAATAGCTCCTGGACTTCTCTGCTCCCTTTTTCCTTTGTTTTATATTCCATTTCCATTAATTTCTTTCTTCTGTAATCCCACAGCTTTATCCATCCTTTGCAATTTCAAACTAGAAAAAACAAATTAAGAAAAAAACCCCACCCCTGTTAATTGACTTTATTTGCTTTAATGCTGCTAGTCCATATTATCTGCTCTCTTAAATTGAGTTTGGGATTGTCAGCTTTAAGGGTATTACACTGCATTTTGGGATGCTGCCAGCATATCCTGAGCAAATATATTTAAATCAAAGCTAAGCTGCTTAAAATATTCATCTTATGCTCTTAGTATGGTTTAGAGAAATGTGAAACCATTTAAGACTTGCAAACCTGTTTTATAGCCAAAAATGTATTTGAACTGTCAGGCATATAGCCTAAATTGATAGTCACTGTTAACTTTGTTTAATAGGGAATGGTTTCATTGTTTTATTAGCAGTGATACATTCTGGAGCTAATTAATTTGAAATTTGTGGTACAATGCAACTATGTTATTTATAGAGGTAAAGAAGAACATTTTTAACTGAAAACAGTTTTGGGAAATGGAGTATTCTGAAGAGATAATATCATGCATGCAGGGAAAATGCATGTTTGATTTGAACAGTTAAACACATTTATTTTCTGTGTTGCACTTCTATGCATTGCAGGGAACTTTGAATATCAAATTCAATAACACCCTAATTCAAAAGTCAATATATTTCTAAACAGTAAACCAAAAGAGAAGTATATATGAATGTATATTGTATTCTGGGAATAAATAGATCCTATAAGAGAAGCAAACCTAGAAATTTTAAAAGGTGTTGATGAAGAAGCTTTGAAACATGTTTAAACCAGGTACTAATTTGTCTTTGTGCACATTTTAGGGCTTTTTTTGTTTTGTTTGTTTCTCAGTAAAATAATGTATTTGCTCACAAACTGGCCTATGGTAATCTTGCACAAATATATTTTCACTTCAGTTCTGTCCTCTAGTGACATGAATAACAGTTGCTGTTTAGATCAGTTACATTTAGTGGAAGTTTAGTAGTGAGTATCAAAGAATCATTGCATGTTTTGGGTTGGAAGGGACCTTTAAAGATCTAGTCCAACCCCCCTGCAGTGAGCAGGAACATCCTCAACAAGGTGAGGTTACTCAGAGCCCCATCCACAGAATCACAGAATGGTAGGGGTTGGAAGGGACCTCTGGAGACCATCTAGTCCAACCCCCTGCTAAAGCAGGTATACCTAGGGCAGGCTTTGCAGGAATGCCTCCAGATGGGTTTTGAAAGTCTCCAGAGAAGGAAACTCCACAACTGAGAGCAGCCTGTTCCAGTGTTCAGTCACCCTCACAGTAAAGAAGTTTTTCATTATGTTTAAGTGAAATTTCCTGTGTTCCAATTTGTGCCTCTTGTCCTTTGTCCTGTCATTGGGCACCACTAAAAAGAGTTTTGTCCCATCCTCTTGAAACCCACCCTTTATATATTTATAAGCATTGATAAGATCCCTGCTCAGTCTTCTCCAGGCTAAACAGACTCAAGTGTCTCAGTCTTTCCTTGTAAGAGAGATGCTTCAGTCCCCTAATCGTATTTGTAGCCCCTCTGCTGGACTCTCCCCAGTAGTTCCTTGTCCCTGCTGAACTGAGGAGCCCAGAACCAGGGAGAATAGAGAGGGAAGATAACCTCCCTCAACCTGCTGGCCATGCTCTTCTTAATGCACCCCAGGATATCATTGGCCTTCTTGGGCACAAGGGCACACTGCTGGCTCATGGTTAACTTACTGTTCATGAGGACTCTCAGGTCCTTCTCTGTGGAGCTGCTTTCTGGCAGGTCAACCCCTAACCTGTAGTGATGCACGGAGTTATTCCTCCCCAAGTGCAGGACCCTGCACTTGCCCTTGTTGAATTTCGTTAAGTTCTGCTCTGCCCAACTCTGTAGCCTGTCCAGGTCTCACTGAATGGCAGCACAGCCTTCTGGTGTGTCAGCCAATCCTCCCAGTTTTGTACCATCAACAAACTTGCTGAGAGTGCACTCTGCCCCTTCTTCCAGGTCATTGACGAATATGTTGAACAAGACTGGACCCAGTACTGACTCCTGGGGAACATTGCTAATTACAGGCTTCCAACTAGACTCTGAGCTGCTGATCTCAACCCTCTGAGCTCTGTCATAGCAGTACAGACTGAAGCAAAGAATGCTTTCAGGAACCCCTCCTTCTCTGTATTGCCCATCAGAAGGGCACCCACCTCATTATACAGCAGGCCCACATTTTCCCTAGTCTTCCCTTTCTTACCGATGTACTTGAAGAAGCTGCCCTTGTTGTTCTTGACACTCCTTGCCAGTTTTGATTCCAAGTGGACCTTAGCCATCCTAATTGCATCCCTGCATAAGTTTCTGTATTTCTCCCAAGTGACCAGTCCGTTTTTCCACATTCTGTAAATTGATTTCTTCCATTTCAGTTTTTCCAGAAGCTCTTTGCTCATCCATATAGATTTCCTGCCTCCTTTGCTTAATTTCTTGCTCATAGGGGTGCAGCTTTCTTGATCTTGGAGTGGTGCTTTAATAAAGGTGTATTCCCTAACAGGTTATGGTTATCAAAGAATGTCCCATTGTTGTAAAAGCCATAACCCTCATGATGACACCAGCTATGTAGCCAGGAGTTGATATGCGTTCTTTGTCTATTTCTGGCTGCCCCCTTTCCTCTAACTGATAAAATGGAGGAAAAGATAACTTGGACACCAATACTTTTCAGTTGCATCCCAAGGGCTTCATAGTCTTCCTTGTTTCTGCTCAGGTTGTGATTTGCAGTGTCGTTCATGCCCACATTAAAGAGTAACAGTGGATGGTAGTCAGTGCTCTTGACAGGTTGTGGCACCCTCTCGGCAATGGCTCAGATCTTAGCTCCTCTCGTTTCTCCCTGCCAGGTTGGCAGGTGAATGCCTTGGTGCCCTCTAAAAAGAATCACTCACTACAAGCACTCGTCACTTCTTTTTATGGTATCCATTGTGTGCTGCTAGTGCAGTTTCTCCATGCAGACCTTGCTTGTGGGTGTCTATAGTTGTTAAAGCTTCATAACTGTTTTTGGTGGTAATGTTGGAGGGCAGAGACTGAAGCAGAGTCCTGCTTTTGTGCGTTACCAGGATCCAAGGTCACCTTTTGCACGTACTTGCCTTTTCACCAGGAAAAGAGCGTGGACACTTGCTGCAACCTATTGCCTGTACTGAAGTCTCCTTCTTTAACAGGTCTGTCTGGGTGAATATGTCAGAATTCTCAGGGGCTTTCTCTGTAGGAAGAACTGGTTTTACCTCTGAGGTGGGAATCTCATAAGAGGAGGGAAAGAGGGAGAGTTATCTCTCTTGACCTGCTGGCCACACTTTTGGTGGTGCAGCCCAGAATGTGATTGGCTTTCTGGGCTGCAAGTGCACATTTCTGGTTTATATTCATTTGTTTCTTCCACCAATACTTCTAAGATTTTGTCTGCAGGGTTGCACTCAATCCCTTAATCTCCCAGCCTGTACTGATACTGGGAGTTGCCTTGACCCATGTGCAGGACCTTGCCTTTAACCCTGTTGAATGTCATGAGGTTCACATGGGCCCACTTTTCAAATTTGTCCAGGTCCCTCTGGTGGCATCCCATCCCTCAGGTGTGTCAATGGCACCACTCAGCTTGGTGTCATCTGTAAACTTGCTGAGCGTAATATGCATCTATCTAATAAGGCAGAAGTTAACTAGAAGTTAGATACTGAGTAGAGTGCTATCCTTTTTTTTTTTTTAATCTCTTTTTCTTATATGCGTATTGACTTTAGAGAAACACGTTGTAAAACGATGTGATAGAATCTCACAAATTTAAATACAATGCAAGCTACCACTTTTTGATGTACTATTACCTAATCAATAAAACAAAACATTGGCTAGGAACTACAGGGACTACCCATTGAAAGATTAATAGCAATCTAGATTCATGCTTTCACTTTCATCCTAAATCCTTTATAATCTAAATCGGATGCCAAATATTTCTGTAGTTTAAGAGATTATTATCCAACTGATTTTTATTTTTATTTATTTTTTTTTTTCTGCAGGCTATTAATCCTTTAATTTTGCCTTAATTTTCTTATGATGAGTCTTAATATGAGCAGCTAGCTGGGTGGAAGACTCATTCTGGGAGCAGAGTCAGTCAGGGACTGTTAGGGTGTTGAACTCTGTAACTATGAGAAAAAATATTTTATCTTCTACTTGTCAAAAACAATTGCAGACCATATTTTCTTGCTGTCTAAAGGAGTATATTGCTACAGAATCCAACAAAACCCAAATTTGTTTTGAGAGTTATAAAACTCTGGACTTATTCTACAGTGTGCCTGTGTAGGTGTCTGTCTACCAGTTTGTCTGTCCATCTCATGAAGAAACAGACAGTTGAAATGCTAAAGCAAATAATAGGGGGCAGGGATGTAGTGGGGAGAAATGACTAAATCCCAAGCCCTGTCTAGTTTCAGTGTTACCCTGTGGATGTATGTTTTAAGTGACAACCACCTCAGGGTAATTTGTCCAACCTGGGTAAGGGACAAGGTGTGACACAGACATTTTAAGCCTGCAGTTGAAGTGTGTGTATTTACAAACAGGGACATGTGTGCATGTATAGGCATAACACCTTATTTTTGTTTCTCCAGCATCTTAGTGTTCTCTTATTTTAGACTTTTGATGAAATTGTGATTCTGTCCTTTCAGCTATCTGTGTGTAGGTGTGCACAGATGTACATACATACCCATTACTGTCACATTAAGGGTACGAGTGAGACAGGAATATAGTGAAACTAGGCCGTTATCCCACAGTTAAGTGCACATATATGCAAACCTCAGTTTCTAGTGGATGCCTCTTGCTAACTTCCACCACGCAGCTGTGAAGCATTTTGATTTCACTCTCCTGCCCTTCATTTTCAGCAAAATTCCTTTGAGACTTCCTTAAGACTCTCCTATGATTCAACACTTTCCAGCGGTTGGCTCTGTTTTGAGAACTCACTATCTATAATTTGAATTTTTTTTTTTTTTTTCGTATTTATCATCTTTCCATGCCCATAGACTGGCATTCATTTCTTTTTACTAGATTCTAAATGCTTTTATTCTGTTTGTATAGCACCTAAATATTTTACTGTGTTATTACAAGTGCCTATATCAGCCTGATGGTTCTATGCTGCCAAGGTAGTTAGAAGGTGAAGCCTTGAACTCCTTTACTATAAGGAAAGTATTGAACCTGTGTGCCCACCTCCCCAGATAAATTATTTCTCTGCAAGAAAAGATAACCATGATAATGAGGGAAAAATATGCAAATAAATGCAGGAGTTGGATCAGGCTTATGGATTCTAATTTCTCCTAGATTTTGTAACTGAGGGATGAAGTAAAGTGTCTGTGCTTCAGGAAGGGGCAGAATTTCAGGTATATCCCAGTCTATTACTTGTCTTAGACATGTTCATCCTTATGCCATGTCATCCCATCAAGTACCTGTTAGAAATTATTAGGTTGCTAATCTTAACCACCTAGTGGACTCCTGAAATTACTTGGGGACTTTAGATGTAGACTTTACCCTGAGGCTAGGCTTTGAAATCCCTTTGTGGATCTAACCTTTAGTTGTATCTTATTTCCAAAATGAATGCGCTGTTTCATTGGGTCATAATTCTCTCCTCATTATACTAGTGTAATGTCATTGCCGGCATAGCAGCAGCACTGCTGTAAATCAGAGTAAAACTTGCCCAGCATCATTAATGGATGTTTCATTTCATTCACATTATGTTCATCTTTTAAACTACTTTTCAGATATAATCTTTAATTTCCTCTCTCAGTAACTGCATAGAAATTCTAAATGGCATGTAAGGCTGCAGTCACACACACTGCTGGCATCTAAAAACTAGATAAGTGATTACTTCTAATGGATGGAGTGTGTGTGTTTATATGTGCATCTATATATTTAATGCACAAGCCTAACCTTTTTCTCTTGTTAGCTAATTTCTAGTAAACTCTCTATCACTGATAGAGGGAAAAGAATCCACTTTTTCACTCTGGCTTTCTGGAATAGATAAACTGTGCAGACGTGCACAGCCAGTACATTTATTTGTGAAGAAGCAGCATTCTTGGAGAATAGGATACCTACTACTTGTGTTAAGTCCTTTTGCTGCCATTGTACTGTCAAAGCTCTTCGTTTTCAGAGCATCATCCTTAGTTATAAACCACTGGAACATAGAGAGCCAGAAAGTCCTCCTGGTGACTATTTCTGCATTCCATTTCCTCTGATTGGAACAAACCTATGTCATTTCCACATTCCACTGTAGTTGTTATTTTTCTGCCAGGAAAAGGAAGAATTCTTCCAAAGAGAAAAAGAGTTTTGCAGCAAACATCAGATAACAAAGGAAGCTAATCTCCTTACATCGTTTTTGCTGAATGTAATGGGTTTGAACTAAAACACAGCAAAGCTACAGGATGGCTACTACCGAGTTCTCACTAATTCTGTTTTCATGTAAGTGAGATTTCTGACTTCAGTGAAAGTTCAGTGGCTGAAAGTCTGCTTGCAAAACACTAAGTAATCACTGCTTCCGGAACAAATGCAAAACTGAGATGTGAGCTTCCTGAATCTGGTACGTATGACAGAGAAGCATGTCAAAATCTTCTAGCTTGATTTGCTTCATAGCTTTTCACTCACATACTTATGAGGTGTGAATGAAAATGTTTCACATGTATCTGTATTGGTAGTTTGGTTTTCTTCTCCTCTCCCAGTAGCATGCTCAGATTTAATATGTTGTTTCTTTGCACACAGGTCTGGACCTCTTAAATTTCAATAATCAGTTTGAGCAGCCAGATACACATATGCCACTTCCAGAAACAAATCTAAATTCACATGGTTTGTAAGATGCCTGCTGAGGCAATTGGCAGAATTTCCAACACTGACTTGGAACCGACTTGCCTGGTGTTTCTTTGAAACACAATGGTACCTCTCAGTGAAATAAATGCCCTGAGCTCTGTTTGTATTTGAATAGCCCTGTAATGATTTCTAACAGTATTTAAAAGGTGAGCTGCTTATTTTAAACACACACAGACACACACACACAGACACACACACACACACACAGACACACACACACACAGATTCCAAATATATACATGCAAGAAATTCAAATAGTATCAAAATATTTTTATTTCAAACATTTATGAGAAAAAAAATGGGAAATACTGTTCTTTCACAGCATGTCCAGATTTTGTGACTGGTTATACTCATCAGAATCATGTTAATATTTAGGTGTTTATTTCAATACCTAAATTTGAGGAACTCATCAGGAAAAGGAGAGCTCAGAGTCTGAATTAGGTACTGAGGATCTGTACTGGGTACGTGGGGAGCAAGAGGAAGCAACAAAAAATCAGCGTGTGGAACAGCGAGCTGTCAAAAATAAGCAGAAAAGTGGGGAATGGCTCGTGTCCTGGGATTAGACATTGCTCATAGCTATGAGGAAGTGGCTTCATGTCTCAAGAACTGATTTTACAGTAGCCTACCAAACCCAAAACACAAACATTTTAATCACATTTTATTTAAAAGACTAGTAGAGAAGATGTGCAGTTTTTTATATTATTATCTAGTGGTTAATGCATTCTCAGAGGACACTGTGGTTTTGAGGTTAATTTTCATTTACGTACGAGGGGGATTTAAACCCACATCTGCTGCAAACCTACTGCTGATGCTCTTTTAGCTTTTGTGTTATAATTAATGATTTATTGAGTCAGAGACTGTAAGAGGAAAAATGACTTTCTAGCTTAGCAGTTACAGACTTTCTTGGAAGAGTCCTAGACATAAAATAACTTTTTTATCCCTTGGCTGTTAAATGGATAATAATCCTTGAGGCAAAAGACAGAGCCCCATGACTCCTAATCTGTCTCTTTCTGCTCTTTCTTCCTCTACCGGTCTTTTGAATCTTGAACACTCTTAGATAAAACAGAAATGCTTCAACAGAAGGGATTAAAGACATTCCCAATTCTATTACCTTTGAGTTTTCAATAATTTGATGGATAAGACAATTGGCTTCGGGGTTAAAGCATAGATTTAAATTCTTGCAAGGTTGAGGCAGGTGAGTGTAATAAGCGCTAGAAGAAGTTAGGGAAGCCATCTCTTCTTCTGACAGTTGTGGTATTTTGTGTGAAGCCAAATCCAATAGGCATGCTCCAACACTACCTTATCAGATTAATCGCTGCAGGCAAACCAGAAAAAAGAATTGCTCATCTATTTATGTACCCTAGTAGGTCTAAGCCTGATGAAGCACTGAGCTTACTTGCTACTTTTGAGCCTGAAGTGCTTCCAGGCATGCACAAAAGTAGAACCTTTGGCAGGTTGGAAAGTTTAAAACAAGAAACAAGGATTACTGGCTTTAAGTGTTGAAGAATTAGATGGCAGCTGAGTGGGATGAAGGATACAATTTAGGCATTTGGACTTGGGGTATGGTAACTGCTAGATCTGTATATTAGAAGGACAAATCAAAATGAGGGCATTGTTTCTATTGAACTAAAGAAAGCAACATAAAAGTAATGTTAATGTCAGGTTCTTTTACGGTAAGTTACTTGGTAATTTCTCTGTTTTAATAATAACAATTTGGCAGTTTTTTCAAGCTACTTTATGAAATTGATGTGTGCATTGATGCTGCTGTAATGAGCAGTCAGTGAGAGCGATGAAGCCTTACATCTGCAATGTTTCCACAAAATATTTAATAGGTTAATGCTAATAACAACTATACCACAAATATATGGAAATGGAAATACTGTTTACCAACCCAATGTGGCTGATGTACATGTAATATACAGCATAAAAAGACCTTGACAAATTCCAATATATTAAATTTTGTTGTCACAGTCACTCTTACCTACTTTGTCGTCAGTATTAAACCTCTACATTTTGAGCAAATATCTATAGATGCTATTATGATAGGACGGCAAGGTGCACATGTGTGCAGACGAGGTAAATCTTGCCAAGATTGATCAGAAGCACTGGAGGCTGCACACACTTCTCACACTAGAATAGCTACCTGTAAACTCTTTCTTCCATGCAGAAATTATCATAGCAGAGCATGAGTGAAAGGTACTTACAAAAGGAATATCGGTTGTAAGATGCATGTAAGTAATTTGCAACAAGATAAGAAAAATGTTATAGATATAGAACTTACACATATATGTCAAAATCATATTGTGCAAATAGAAATTGTTCTTTATCAATAAATGTGTTACTTTAGAATGGACTGATAATTTGAGAGTCCATGTGGAGTAACCTTCAGGCAGATTCAGAATATCAAACAGCTTTTGATATCCAAAGCAAAAACAAACTCTGAGATTATTGACTCTTTTGGGATTTATACAGTTCGTTTTTTTGGTTTTGTTTTTTTTTTTTTTCTATGAAAACTCTGAAAATACTTATTTTTATTGTATTTGCCATATTTCTTTCATGTTCTTTCTTGTTCTGTCTCAAAACCCCATGGCTTTCAGTCAACGTCTCTGCCTGTTTTTTTGAGTGACTGGGAATTCTAGTTACTTGTTAGCAGGTTTTCAGCTGCTGGGATGAACCTGATTTACAAAGTATTATAGAAAAACTATATAACCATTAGCAACTAAAAAATCAGAAGGGGAAAAGCCCCTAAACCAAAGCTAGAGGTGACAAGTATAATTACCTGTGATAAGGAAATCACTCATAAAAGCATAAAGCAATCAAAGTATAATTACTTTTTCTTATAAGATCTAAAAGAAAATTCTGTGTAACATAAAGGTTTCTATATTATTATTTAAGCGTTTTGTTGCACTGAAGGTTGTCAAAATAATAGATCAGTTTCAGAGAGCCTGAATAGATGTTTGAATTGAGATTATAGAGATGAGTGGAGTACACGACAGCTGCTCTGAAATTCTATATTGCATGTCTAGACAGAACCCAGGTTATCATATTGCCTATGTATTTGATATTCTGAACAATGTGTTGGGAAAATATGTGTTTAATTCCAGGTATGTAGTAAAATACAAATGCAAAATAATACTGACAGTAGATTGAAAAACTCCTTTCTCTGGAAAAACAAACAAACAAAACCCCAAGGTTATCTCTACTGGGAAAGGATCTTGGAACTAGTTAAATAATAGATGTATGTGAGACTGAGTGATTTCATTGAGGTGACTAGCACAGTAACAACAAAAGTAGTTTATAACATGCTGTATCTATACAACACTCAACAAATGATGGAATATGAATTGCTTTATTTACATTCATAAGTCAGGAATAAATCTGCTGTCAGCCAACTTAACTTCCTGTGCAAGGCAATTCAATCTGTTGAGGTTTTGCCTTAAAAATCATAGACATAATCACAGCACTTGATGTTTATGAAAGACATATAATATGATATTTATTTTTTACGGAATATAAACTGTTACAATGAAAAGATTATAAGCATAAATTTTGCTCTGATGAGAATGCATGCTCTAATGATAAGAACTTTTTTTCTTGCTGGCTTGTTATGATACTTTCTTACATAGAAATGAAATACAGCTAATTAAAAAAAAAATAATTACACCTTCTTTGATTATGGGAAAAGTCTGGTGCTGAAATATTTTGTGTGTTATAAGGCAGCTATTGCTAAAACAAACGAAAAAGCGTAATGGAATATTAACTTTGAGAGAAGTAGCTACAGCAAGGGGATAATACTGCTAACTTTTTCTTGGTTTTGGGTAGCAAATCCCCTAGCATTACCAAATTGTCAAAAATATTTTCTAGCCCCCTTAAAAATATTAATTCCACTGGGATATATATCAAACAAGAACTCAAATTACTGTCTCTGGACTAGTAAGTCTTGTAGCTTGCTATCACTGTAATGTTTTACTAACACTCATTTTCATGTCTTTGTGTTTTGGTCTAAAGAGAGAACTAGAGTTATACTCCTCTGTTTTGTAGACCACATGAGGAATGCTGCTGAGTACCTGAGTTGCCAAACCCAACAGACCTTCCCAAATACTTTGATTTCATCATTTATTTCAGTTGAGTTATCTTTCTTGTGGCAGGCTAGATAGAAAATGTGTCTTGGAGCATCCAATCTCTTATGGCCTGGATAGTGTGTGTTCCTACTAGGGAGGTGCTCTGAGTGCCAGAGGTATCACAGAAGCTGAATGAATGGAGATCCAGCACTAGTACCAAATTGACACATAAGGATTTAAAATTTTAAATACAAATAAATATGCAGTTAATTATAAACAAATTAAAATCCTTGTTTTAACATTAGTGATAAAAAAGAAATTTATATTCTCAGGTTTAAAGAAAATGAGAGTAGTTTGTGTTAGACATGACTATTTTGATTTGACCTTTCTGTTTTTTATTTGTGTTTTTTCTTTGATTCACTGGGATAGTGCATATAAGAATAAGGATACATTTGTGCGTGTTTGCTTATACATATGCCCACTCTATGTATTTTTAGAAGTGATATGATATGAAGTGTCAAACCATAAGGAAATCCATGTAGAGGAAAGGATAAGGTATTGAATTTTTTAAGCTCCTTGACATTATTACATATTTGAACCTAAAAATCATAAAATTATAGAATGATAAGCAGGGACGCTTCCTACTAGATCAAGTTGTTCAAGGCCCTATCCAACCTGGATTTGAACATATCCAATGTTAGAGCATCCATAACTTCTCTGGGCAACCTGCTCTAGTGTCTCACCACCCTTCTTATTTTAGTTGAATTTCTGCAATTATGAAACTTCCTCTAGGATCTCGTATTTTGTGTTACTGAATAAGCTTTTTACCTTCTCCCACATCTTCGTTCCCATCTCAATTGCCAGAAGTTCCAGGGTTTTTTTTTGCCTCATTATTCTTTTTTCTTTTTTTCTTTTTTTTTTCCTAAAACCTGGCTAAAACATATTTTAGCAGTTAAAAATATGGCATGATTTTGAGGATGACATTTTCTTCTATAATGTAACTGTACAGTCAAAATAAATACTGCGAAGTTCATAGTTTGAATTTCTCTTTCTTAAAAGTCTAGGCAATATTGTGATATTGATATTAAAATTTCATAAAGATAAGGAAAAATATATAGCAAGTTATTCAAACTTGTTCCAGTGATTTCTTCCACAGAAGGTGTAGAGCAGCAGAGACATGTTTTAATGCTTATTGATATGGCAGAAATGTCATGTTTATTTCTAAAGAGTTGAATAACATTTAAAATTAGCATTTGATTCCTTTTTTCCTGTTTCATAAAAGGACAAGCTGATGGACAATTGCAAAGTTTGGAAACAAGTATTAGGCTGTTCATATAACATTAATATTCCCAGAATTAAGATAAGTTTTGTCAAACTGTGAGGACACTGTAGTAGTATACTTTTCCAGTCTAAGTTCATCTTGCTTTGCCTGAAGATTTTTAGATATTTTTGTGAAAAGTATGAGTATTTTGCTTGATACCTCCTGAAGTAAATCCTCTGCACAAACTTTGACTAGATTAAAATGAGCATTCTGCTATAGATGCTATGCACAATTGTATGGCACCAGCATTCTAAACTAAAAGAAAAACTCCTTCATTTTAGAAGTGTTAACACATTATAATGTGCATGAATGATGTCATTGGTTGAGATATTTGATTTGGAGTCAACTTCAAAGATAGATGATACAGGAGATACTGCAGTGATATCATGATTTTGGTTGAGATACTCCTTGTTATATGTGGAAGTGGTAAGAGACTTGTGTAATAAAACAGAGAAAGGCATTTCCAGGAATTCCAATCCTAAAAATTATTGTTTTCTCATAGAAAATAATTAATACTAATTAGTAGAAATATATTACCAATCATGAAAAACACAGAGGCTGGCAAATTTCTTTGCCAGTCATTGAACCATCAGGACAGGATTTTACTCTAAACTTTCTTTTGGAAGTGGCAGGAACTTCACAGAGGACTGACATTTAAGCTGAAGATTAAATAAGAGAACTAATGTTCTCAATTTTAAAGGGCAACCTTTGGTAAAGTAAGAGAACTGTTTTGGGGTAGCCAGCTGGAACATGAACCTTTCTGGAATGAGAAAGCGTAAGGCTAAAATGAAAGTTGTCCAAAGTCAAGATGAATTAGACTTGCAAATAAAATTAATATGAAAAGTTTTTTTAGCTTTATAAATAAATAATAACAATAAGATACAGAGTTTAAATCACCCAACCAAAAAAATAAAGGTGATAGGAGTTGTTTTCTAGTGAAGATAAGCCAAACAGAATATAATCTAAATGCTTTATTCAGTGTTCATTAAGGTTAATGATAATTATAGTACAGGTTAGAACATGAGGCAAAACCAGAGTAACAACTTGTATTGACAATTTGAAAATGAAAATGACCACAGATTGAAAACAAAATGGAAACACTTTAATAATTTCATAGTAAGGATTTAGGTAATGTTCCTCCCTATGTACAGAAAAAAGGACAAGTTTTTGATATATATGGATATTAGCAAATGATATGGCATTACCAAATGTACAATCTCTGGTAGTCCATGCTAAGATGCTAACTAAATTTTTGCCCATATTTTGAAGGAAAGTAAAGCTTAAGAAACAGATTTAAAAAGAAAATGAGTATTGTTAAAAGGTGTTTTATGAACTGTAGATTTTATTTACTTAATCTATTTTAGAAAGTATTATTTTTATTAGAGAAATTAGGTAAAGTATATCTAATCTTTCTAAATTTCAGTAGACTATTAGAATAGAAATAGTGACCATTATCATGAAATGAGGTGGAGAAACTGAAGAGAGCGTAATATGAACTATACTGATGGGAAAGAGTAATGTGAGAGGTGGTGTTTCTCAAGTTAGACTTTAGTACTGACTTTTACATTTTAAAATTGCTAATATAATCAAGAAAAAGAGAACTGTGAGACATCAAGAAGGACTATACTGATGACAGGATAGTAGAAACGGGATGAAACTTAAAGTGCAATTTGTGCATACCTTCAGATGCACCAAAGCATGAATATATATGAAAAAGAAATAATGAGATGTAGGAAGGGATTATCAGAGTATAAGTAATGTACTTGGAAAGAATAGACTGTTATGGTCACCCACATTCAATAAAGATGGACAGAAACTGAAAAAGCAGTGAAAAGAAAAGGAATTGGGGTGGTCAATGAATCAAAACTGGCCTTAAAAGAGGAAGCTAGGGTAGTCTTACCCATGCAAAATGGTCCTGAGGAAAGATAAGACTATGATCTCTAAATAACTCACAAAATGAAGTTTCTGGGGGGCTAAGTTACCTAACTAAAGGAGAATGCTAGCGTATGAGCACAATTGATCTCTGAATGTTAGGAGTTTGTCTCAGGGTTTCTTGATTCACCTTTCGTAGGAGCAGTGGAGTAAAACACAAAATTGTATTTAAGGAAGACTCAAATGAAAATAGACAATATTTCTGTAATGTTTCTTCTGTTTGATGAAAAAGGTTTTAGAGGTTGCCTCCACTCATCTGCTTCTATATATTTGAAGGGAATTTACTGTTACCATAGTAACAGATGTGGAGATTGAATTTATTATTCCTAGATGCGGCCTAGCTAGCATGGACAGTGAAAGAATTAATTTCTCTTTATTAATTTTCCCCAACCCTGAGTGGCCCTTCAAAAGTCAGATAGAAATGCTGTCTGTTTGTACTGCATAGATGTATACGGCTGATTAATTACCCAACATATTAAATTGACTTAGCCTTTTTGAGTGCTTGTGTTTAATCAATAGCTTTGATTTTTGAACCACTGATGTTATTTGTAGATCAAAACAGAAAATACCTTGCTATAAGATCTGTCAATGTATGAATTTTGTGGAGGTCAATGAATATCAGGTACTCAAACTAAAAAAAAAAGAAAAAAAGTCCACAGCATTTCATGTGATTTTCTAGCTCTGGGAGGTAACACATGCAGCAATAGTAAGGTGTTCCTGCAAAACTCCCAGCACTCACTAGCTTCTTTATCCTCCATGGAAGCTTCCCACAGGATCCCTTCCAGTTGAGCCCTGAACGAGTTGAAGTTTGCTCTTCTAAAGTCTAAAATCTTTGTTTTGGTGCTAACCTTCAGCATGCTGAGGATTCATAAATCTTTACAGCACTTGAGTATCAGTTGTTTTAAGAACATTCACTGCAGACACAGTGAATATGCATGTTAAAAATAAAGAAAATTGAATATGTAATGCTATCTGCACTAGAAAACTAGTTTAAATGTACATGTTCCCAAAGAAAGTATGTATTTATGTAATTTTTCCTGTTATTTAGTGATTTGTCCAGAATGAAATTCTATCTTACTGAATTTCATTTATATGTTATAGCAAAACCTGAAGAGAGAGAAAGAATATGATAAAAGTTAAATAGTATGGCAATGGAATACTGAGATATGTTTGACATAGTATTTCTTCTTCTCCAATAGGCAGCTGATATTATGAAAAATTGTTGCATAGATCCCTTCAAATAATGACTTGGGTCTGTCTGTGAGGGTTTCTAGTGGGTTGTGTTTGTTTTTTTGGTTAGTGTCTTTTTTGTGTGTGTTCATTTTGTTTTGTTTTGGATTTTTTTTTTTTGGTGTGTGTGTGAGAGTGTTTTTATATTTGTCTGAGTTCACGTTCATAGACTTAGTTATAACCATATATAGCAAACCAAACCCATATGTAAATAAAGGTATGTACTGCATTTCTTTTGAGAAGTCTTGTAGGAAAAGAATATAAAATGTACTGCACTACTCAACATGCAGTAATATAATAAGCTTAGGAAGATGTTGATTTGAAGTACATGACTTGCATGAACCAAACTAACATATCTCACTGGTAAACGTCTATGACTGGGGTCTGATATATAATAGGAAATTTCTTCTTAAAGAGTCTTGTCTCAAGGCTCTTATTCACAGAAAGTTCATATTTCCTTAAGTACAGTTTTTAGGAACAGATAAAGAAGAAAAATTGCAAAACAGAGAATATGGTTAACAAGTTGCAGGTGAAAGACTGTGGAGGCTCAGCTCCTAAGCAGATAATCCCATTTTAAACTATTGGGACAATTCTTGTTCCCTGGGGTTTAAAAGAAGGCCGGACATACCTTTTCTCAGAAGCTGGGTTTAACTATATTGACATGACTATTATGAAATTCTAAGCAGTGAGAAGACATTGATTCAGAAAAGAAACAAGACAGAAAGTCTCTTCCCTCCTTTTCTATGTTGGCTCCAATTGCTTAGTCAGACTACTCAAATTTGACTGCATTTTTACTCTATTTAGATAATGATGAACTTCCCCTTTTTATTAATTTGTATGAAAAAGCTAGATTGTGATACAGAAGACTAATATTTCTATTTAATAGAAAATTTCTATTTAAAATAGAACTGTTCTTTCTGATTAATTTCTGAATAATTTTCATATAATTTCTGAAAATGCTACTGTGGGTTGGATAGTGACTGTTTTTTTCTGCAATCTAGAAATCTCTGATAAAGAAAGAAAGAACAGGTTGAAGGTGGGGAAAAATACTCTACAGGCTAAGAAAATACTACTATATGTGTTTTTGCCATTTTCAGTGCCAATAATTTGTCTGACAAAGTGAGTTCCAAAACTTTCTACTCATTGGAACAGTTACAGATGCTCTTTATTATTATTATTATCTGGAAGAGTATTGTTTAATTATATGCAGAATTGGGTTTTTTTATTATTCAGAAAGCTAGAGAAATCTATAGTACACTTCAAATCAAGGAGAATTCCTGCTCCTAGAAGAGGAGGAATAGATAAGCTTTCACCCTTACTTTTTACTTACGTGTTTCTGTGGAATTGAATGTGACCAGATATTCTTACTAGAATTTCATGAATGTGAACTCTCAAATGTGTAAATTAAGTGTATATAAAAGAGAAGCGAGAGTCTTTGTAGGATGGTATGTTTTTCTGCTTTCTATTTTTTAAGGATGTAGCATAAAGGCAAAGGAAGTTTTTGAAGGTGAGAAATGAATTAGAACTTAATTCAAATGCTCATAAAAATGAAGTCTTTTTTATCACACAGCTATTTTACTTAAGCACCACTAACACTCCAGCTACTGCTTTTAAAATACAATTAATTGCAAGATAACCTATGTTAAACCTTCAGTCCATGTCTGCTGAAGGACTGACCTATTTTAGGAAACGAAACAACACAAAAGAAAGAAATATCTGCAGGGTTTTTCTGCTGTTCAGAGGCTGTTGGCTAAAAGAATAGGAACTGGAAGGATTGTATGCTAAGAAAAAATGTATGCTTCAAGATAAGGAGGTTTGTGAAGTTTAGGTAGGTGTATCAGCACATCAATCAGTTCCTTAGTCCAGTCAGAGAGAGGACAAAAATTTATCCCATGTCATCTTATGTATTTAAATTGGTTATATAGGAAACCTTCTGAGAAGATTCCTTTCAAATTGATGGGATGAACTTAAGCCAAAATCACTGCGCAGTTTTTGCATTCACTAAAAAATTCCAATTTTGTAGAGATTTGTTTCTCTAAATTATAGGCGGAAGTTTTGTCTTCTCCACTCCAAAGATGAGAAAAACTAGAATCAGAATCACACACCTGTAAATCTTTGAGCAATACAAGCTCTGCATCAGCTTGTATTTTCCTTGGTATTGCAATTTTGTTGTTACATTTTTTAAGCAAGTTAACTGTAAAAACATTGCTCTCTCTTTGTTTTCACTGAACAAACCAACTTTATTTCTGTGTTTTTAATTTATACTGTTTATTGGAAAATATCATATTAAACATGACCAATTTAAAGCAATTTTGTATAAACTTAGAGTGTTCAAGTTACATGGAAAACTGCAGAAATTCGAGTGCATTTCTGTGAGATGATTACCTAAGTCTCCTCCGTCCAACATTTTCTGTTATGGCTTTCACAACATTCTGTTTTGTCTAGAATTGAAAAATCAATAGACAACCTGGCTTTACCCTATTTTCATTTGCTTAGTTAATACTGTATAAAACATGTTTTATAAGATAAGCATATTTATTTTAAATTAGTAAAAATATGACTCTTGAAATCAAGCTTAGCTTTGCAGCATTGCCAATCTTCCTTTCATTTAACCAGGTCATAGCTTTGTAAGTTAAATCACTCCTCAGAATTATTACTGACATTTTCACGCTACTGATGTGAATATGGTAGTTATAGAATAACAGCCCTGTGTGCCTCTCTGGGAAAGTCCTGTGTGAAAATGTGTATACTGAATTCCATTCCTGATCAATCATAATTAATATCAGATTAAAATCTCTAGGTATCCATTAGTGTTTGCATAACCGTAGAAATAAACTCTAAGGTAAGAGGTTAGTGTCTGTTTGCAAGAAGAGCAAGACAGGGGTAGAAAATGCATACTATCAAAATGAAAAGTATTAGAAGCAATTGGATTTTTTACTAATTTTCAAATACTGCTGAGGTGCACAGACTGATGGAGTAAGATGCACTCCTTGTATGCCTATTTGACAAACCCCAATGTTTACTATTCTTAGCCAAATGAAACATAGTATTAAAAAAAGATTTATTTTTTTTTTTTCCTGGTCTAAGTAGCTCTTATTTTGATTCTGCGATGTTGGGTTGAGTCTAGATCAACATATAACTCCAGAAAGTTGGCCTTCTTCCTCTGATATTTCTGCAGCCACTGATTGTCTATTTAATCATGTTACTTCATGATGCCTGTTTTTCAGTCTTATGCAGCTGACTAGTAAGGATTTCTACCAGATGACAATTCTTATGCAGAAAAATGCATTATTCGCTGTCTAAATAATCTTGATCTATCTCCAAAGAGTCCTTGTAATATATAAGTTATGCAAATATAGCAGATCATTCAGATGCCTGCCTGGTAAACACATGAGTGTTCCAGTCACCTGTTCTGATTCATATTGATGACAAAATATTTCTAGATGACAGGATATTTCTACCCTGAAGAAAAAACCTAGTTAAGAAAAGAGAGGTGTGAATATTGACCACAGTGTTTCACATAGCTGCGTGTGATTTGGAACAACCCTTGACAATATCCAATAAAAATGTTAATCTGTGCATGACACATCTTTCCACTTGGGAAGATGGCACAAGAGTTAACAGAGGCATACATACCTACAGACTACTGTGGCTTCAGCTAGAAGAACTGTATAGAGGAAGGAGAAGTGGCACTGGTACTTTAGCCAAAACGTCAAATTTTGCTGTTGGTGAAGTTGACTCTTGACAATCAAATGTATGCTGAGAAAGCTTTCTTACACAACTGTAAGTTGTAGTGTATGTGTGTTAATTGGTTATTGTAACAGCTATTTCCCATTTAAAATTTTCTTTTTAAGCCATTAATAGTGTTACCTAGGAATCAACATCCATTTTATACTTTGAGTATAAAATAGACTAAATAGAATTGTTTCTTGAGCAGTGAGGAAGCGAATGTGATTGAAGAACAGCACTGTATATATTACTGAAGTTTGCACAAGATGAGAGTAAAGAAAACACTTTTAGTATAGCAAAACACTTATTTATTAATCTTGGGGCTTAAATGCATGTTTTTAGTCTTGCCTGTAAACCTAGCAGAAGTTCAAGTACACTACACAGGCTCGTAAGAAAGTGTGTACCTGGAGCAGAAGTAGTCTTTGTCATAAAAAGAAGCAAAAGTAGTCTTTGTCATAAAAAGAAGCAAAATCAGATGCCCTTAAAGTCACCTAGACAGCAAGGTTTTTTAAATAACTGTTTCAGAGGGAAAAACATTTTCAATACAAATATTTTCAATGCAAAATTCAGATAGTCACAGTGCATAATGAATAGAGAAGAGCTGGGCAGACTGGGACTACCCACTCTTGCCTGAGGCTTTCAAGACCACAGGGAGATCATGCCATACACGAGTTATTCCTTGAGCTGAGAGAGGTGTCAAAGGAGAAAAACAACATGAAGACAAGAGATTTTCGAGTCAGTTGAAATTTATTTTGAATTTACCGAAGTTTAATTAATAACTATTTATTTTTAGAAATTAAATAATTAAAACTTAACACTTTGTTCACAGATCTTAATTCTACTGTGGCCTGAATGTTAATATGCTAGTATGTAATTTAATTATACTTCTGGTTTTGTCTTTTTTGATATCATGGGAGTACTTAATATTTAGATATTACAGAATTAGGAGGCTGTAGAAATTGAAAATAAATTTATCTTAAAAAAAAATGGAACCTTAAATAAATACTTCCTCCATTTTGCACCTTAGACTCAAGTAATCTCAAAATACTGTATTTAGTAGAACTGTAAAAATGTTTTCATATCTGGTATCTAGGTAATGAGAAATATCTGGAAAAAAGAAAACCAACCAACAAACCCAAGGCGTGAAGAGAAGGGCAAATTGTGATTTCTCTTAAAATTCTTGATCGTTTTGAAAATTGTGTTCTAATTTGTTTCCATTTATGACAGTGCGAATTGAGCACAAGTAAGAAATCCTAAGTCTGTTTCTCCCTAGAAAATGCACCTGCTTTGTCTCTTTTTTTTTTGTCTCTCTCTCTCTCTCTTTTTTTTTTTTTTAATATATAGACTGTCCTTAGTTCTTGATGCTGTCAATAGTTCCTGAATATTTTTAATAACAACCAGTGGTTAGTCAAGAAACTCTGCCTGGAACCAAAGGAAATCAAAGGACAGTAAATCTGAGATCCTTATACCTTAGTTAATATGGTCTGTCGGTCTTCCATCTTGAGAAGAAATTACAGAACACATGGCATTAACAAAACAAGTGTCCCATGGTAGCTAAGTCCAGCATAGAATATTCCCCATCATTGCTATACAAAGGAACTAAAGGGTAGTGGCCGTCTGTTAGTAAACACTTATGATTCTGCATTCTGGGGAAAAATCCTAAACCACTCTCTCTCCTGTTGGCTTGTATTTGCCTAAGATGCAGGTGCAATGCCTTTAATTTAATCTTTATTGTTTTTATTTGGCTGTAGAATATGTTAAAGATGAAGGAGCATGCAAGATTATATCCTGGTTTGGGAAACAGCCAGTTAACCCTCACAGGCAGGTAGTTTTATGTAGGCTGTGCCCCACTGGTTTCAGCATGACTGTGGTTAGGTCTGTTTATTTGCTAGAGAAGAATTTTGGTCAGCCTTTCAGGTAATAAAACACTTCTTCAAACTTCAAGTATTTAAAAGGGACTGAAATCCATGTTTTTTCTTTTTCTTTTTTTTTTTTTTTAGGCTATATTTATTGCAATCTGCAGCCAAAATTACACATTTATATTAGGCAAGAATAAAGATGAGAATAATGAAAAACTTGTAGAAGAATGAGAGTGTAGTAGATGATGACTGCGGTTATAAAATATATGATAGCTTATCCTCAAAAAAGAGAAGTTATTTTAGGTACTGGTTAAGGTTTTGGGTCTGGGTTTTGTTTCGTGTGGGTTTTTTCTTCCTTTTTGTTTTTTTCCTACATTTCAGTGAAGGTAACAAATATTAGCTTTTAGCATACCCCTTTCCAGCATTCTGACAAAAACTTCTAGCTGATGGTTGAGGGAGAGATTGTTGTCAGTATACTTTTTCACTAAACAAGGAAAAGCAACATTTCTTCATATTTGGAACTTCAGACGCAGGAATCAGATGTGTAGTATTATCTTTAATATTGAATAGAGTTAAGCCAGTAAGAATTTTGAAGAGTAGCTTGTATTTGCTGAGAGGATTGTGTGTGTAAGATGGGTTCTTGTTTATTTTTGTGTGGACATCTAGAGGGCAAAAGCAATAGCCTAGAAGACTTGGAAGGCAGAAACAGGTAGAAGGTAGAGGTAGACAGAAAGCAGTGTATAGGCCTTATGTGTAAATGTATCTCATTTCCTTCATAATTGCTACTGAAAGCTTGAGAGGAGCTTTGTTGTTGTATGAGTACTGGTAAAATATCAAAGTTATTGCTTGTCCAGTATTCTTTTTCTTCTGTGTGAGGGTATTTTTATTATTCTGGTAGAGGAAAAATGTTGAAGATTCTCCTATAAACGTCTGCCAAATCATTGTGTTCACAGGGTGATCCATGCTGCATAAAGTCTCACCGGCAGGCAACTTTTTTGTCTTTATTTGGAAACTGTTCTGAAAGGAGAGTGTGGATTTGTGGCTTCTTGACTGTGTAAGTTGTTGGTGTGAGGCATGGATGAATCAGTGACTTTTCTAGTACAACAAAGACATTTCTTTTTGTAGAATTTCCGCTTGAGACACAAGGCAGCTTCAAACTGTCTCTTGACTAGGTTTCCCAGAATATCCTGAGGTCGACCAAGAATGCAGCAGGGCAATGAATAAAGAGTGCCAAAAAGTCTGGTGAGGAGCAAGAGATATCAATAGTATTGACTTGATTGAAATCCTTGCCTCTCTTTGAGGTGATCGATGTACTATGTTTTCTGCTAGGCATTATTGTGAATGATATCAAGAGTTTGGCAGGTCTTCTGCAGAGGACAACAAAGTCGGATTTATTAGGTGTGCATGATGCAAGATCTGTTGAGGGCAGGTGAAATTCTAGAAGAATCTTTACTGGGTATATTATGTGACTGGTAAAGTAAGTGTGTCCAAGTGTACCTCAGGCTGGTCACAAATCAGATATATGTGACTTAAATGTTCTTGAAGCCTTGCTGTATTGATTCAGTGGAGTGAGTGCTCTAGCCTTGGACCCCTCACTGAACAGACCGAGAGAGTAATTTAGTACACTGGTGTAGGCACAGCTGTATTTCCTTTTTTTTTTTTTTTTTTTTAATGTATCTTTATATTTGCTTATGTCACTATAAACAAGCAGTGAGCTGTTGTAAGATTATAAAGATTCTACTGGAATTTCCAGTGCTCTGCTCTGCTTTCTGCAGATGTACAATATCTCTGTAGGAGTGTGGTGGGGAAGAAATGTTTTCTGTGTTTAGTCTTGTACTTTCTATTATTTTTTTTTCAGCCTGCAACCTATGCTGTCTGTATATAACAGTCCTTCAAAAAAACCTGCAGAATGCAATGTTCGAGGATGTTCATAATACTGTGTACTCATTTTACAAGCAAACACAGTGTGATGTCGAGCAAAAAAAAAGAGCATGTTTTAAGTTTTACTTGGTTGTAGTGAGATGTTGGAAGAGGAAATTCTCTTGCTTTGAATTAGGCATTTCACAGGGGGATTTTTCTTGATTAATTAAGACAGCTACAATACTTTCACATAAATTATTCAGCAATTAAGAGGAGACTTACAAGATGCAGTCATCCTGGCCTATTATTCATGTGGATCTTTAAACAAGAGTACAATGACAGGTATGCATAGTAAGTCTTGGATGCGATGTTTCCGGCTTAGCCAGCTGACTCCATCCTGCAAACAGAATGTATTTTAAGTTCACTTTCAGTTTTTAGTTTTAGTTTTTAAATATATTACTGCTTCATTAGAAATTCAATTTATTTAAATTAAGTGGACAAGTTTAGTAAAATGACTTCTCAATTACATTTCTCAGTACTTGTTTAGTCTTATATCCAGTGCCTTCTGTACATATCTTAGTATGCACCCACTTTTTAGTTTCTGCCTAGTCCTTGTGGTTCTTCATTTTTTCTGTTCTGTTTTGTTTTCAGAATATTACTATCACTGTTTCTTGATTCTTCAATATATACCATTCTGTTGATTTCACAAACTTTTTAGTCTAAAGAAAACATAACTTTATTACTTCTGTGCAATTTTATGCTTTGTGGCATTCTGGCTACAATGATACAAGTTGTAGTAATTGTTATTTATTTGTGTATAATATCATAACAGCTATCAATCTAGAGTTGAGTTTCTGAAGGTTGAATTCTGATTTGATTCCTGATTCTGTGAAATCTGCTCTGGAAAACAGCTCCTAGCAACACCCAAGCCTTTGATAATGTTATTTGAGGTGCAAGATCTTATTGCAGCTTTTAGAGAGGCTCTAATCCTTCTAATGTACCAGGAGGAATAATTGATTTTCCGATGTGCCAACAAAAATGTTTCCATTTATATTGTATTCCTCTGAAATCACTCACTAGAACATCTCAGTTATACAGAAGATTAGACATAGAGAAAATAAATTTCAGTGGGCTCAGTGTGTATAATTTCCTTAAATATGTGTTCTTTGTGCAACTTGACATAAAATAAAATTCACCTTGCCAAATTTGCCTATTGACTATGTTGAATATGATTCCACTTCTTCTAATACTACTTTCAGGATGGTAAGAAAGACTAGAATCTGCAGTGGATACATTCACGTTGTTTCCTTGCACTCAAGTTTGTATCTCACTCTCTGCTTTGGGTATGAAATGACCACACTTTTAGCCTCAGGTCACAGATGTGTAGTGAGTTATACCTTTTATGGAGATTCCCCTTGAGACCTGAATCCTCACAAAGTTTTTAATTGCCTATATTAATCTTTCAGTGCACTGCTAAAGCCAATCTGTTTGATTCATGTTGTAGCCAGTAAAATATGTTTGCTACAGGTTTGAACTTTGTCTTGTGAACTAGTTGAAAGAACTTGTCTGTTCTCTCAGATAGTCACAATAAAATGAAATGCAACAGATTTTAAAAAATCCTTCAATCAATCCTGAAGGTATATTGTCTGTCCATACAATGTGTTGATCAAGTTGAGTTTTTATTTCATTGAAATCAAGAGAGTTTATGCATCCACACAGATTAACTAAATCAGTTCCCTGGAATTTACTTTTTTTTTCCTTTGAGGTGTGATATATCTTCTTTTCACAAGCTATACTGTCTTTTTGGAAATCTTATCTAGGCAGAATCTGAAGACTTTGAATACCTGTTAGAGATTTCCACATATCCAGAGAAATGGCCCTTTGAATGCTTCCAAACTGCTGCGTGTGTGTTATAACTGTGGTTTATCCATGCACAGTACATCTAGCTGATTCAAGACATGCACACATCTGTGGTTTAGCACATATTGGGAAAATGGGAGGCCTAATTTTTCTTCAGTGAGGTCAAAGATAATTTTATCACTTGGACCACCTGGCTTATGAAGCAGCCCTAATAAAGCTAAGCTAAACTAAGTTAAGCTAAACTAAATTTAAAAGGCTAAGCAGGCAGACTCATTTTCAAAAGTACAATCTAGTCTTGGTATTGCTGACATGAAAATAGATTCTGGATTTCAATGGTTTTTTTTGTGTGCAATGGATTGACTTGATGTGTCAAACTAAAACATGACAGTGCTTGGGTATAAAAGTGAGAAAATGACATATTTGCTAAGTTTGGTCTGAAAAAGCAGTGAGCACTGGAACACTTTTGGTACAAATTCAGCAGTGCCAGGATGTTATTCTACATTTTTCTGTGAGGGTGCTGCAGTGGTGTGGGTCAGCCAGGGTCTGTCAGGGAAGGGCCTGGCAGCCATGGTCTGTATCACTGCCCCAGCCAGGAGCAGGGCAGCTGAGGGGCACCGAGAGCAGCCCCATCGCTGAGTATCAAGCACCTCTGTGGGGATGGGCCAAGGCTGGGTCAGGATGTGCATCCATGTGTGGGCTGGGCTTGATGAGGCTTATGGCCAGACAGGACAGGGGTGTGATCACTTAAGAAACTGTGAATTCTCTTTTCTGGCTTGCTATTAAAACATATTCCTAAAAAATGCATTCTATTCCTTTTTTTTTTGTTTGTTTTTCCCCATTGTTCTTTAAACCTTTTTCTCTGTAAACTGGATTCTTTTGTGGGATAGATTTCTAAAGCATACAAACTGGCGTATAACTTCGATTGTTTTTGTTCTTTCTATTGCTTTATTTTCATGTTGCCTTGCTTCCAGCATGAGAATCTGTCTGGAACTTTGAAGTTATCTTTAGGAAACTGTATTTTCTTCTGATTTGCCTTAATATGTAGTAGCTAAAATGTATTCCACTCTACAAAAAATCTTATTCCAGAATGTAGCAGTTGCTCAATTTAATACTTGCTTTGTACCTTTTATTGATCTTTTAATAGTTTGAAGTTACATAGGGTAATCAGACCAACTGGGTCTGTCATACACATAGAATGAATGCTCATTTATTTATTCTTAGTCTCTGTAGGCTAGCAGAACAAGTTCTAGAAAACTGTGAAATTTCCAAATCAGCTTGACATTTCTTATTGCAACCTGTAATGGTTTTTGCTGAGTTAGGGTTAATTTCCTTCATAGTAGGTAGTATGGACTATGTTTTGGATTTGTGCTGGAAACAGTGTTGATAACACAGAGGTCTAATAGTTATTACTGAGCAGTGCTTACACAGAGTCAAGGCCTTTTCCACTTCTCACACCACTGTGTCAGTGAGTAGGCTGGTGGTGCACAAGAAACAACTAGCAATCAGATGAGAGGAAGTGGGCTTAAGTTATGCCAGGGGAGATTTAAATTGGATATTAGGAAAAATTTCTGTACTGAAAGAGTGGTGAGGTATTGAAACAGACTGCCCAGGGAAGTGGTAGAGTTATCATCCCTGGAGGTGTTCAAAAGACATGTAGATGTGGTACTTCAGGACGTGGTTCAGTGGTTTTGATAATGTTGGGTAAATGATTGGACTTGATGATCTTAAAGGTCTTTTCCAACCTTAATAATTCTGTGACTCTAAGCTGGGAGGAGACAGCCAGGACAGCAGATCCCAACTGACCAAAGGGATATTCCATACCATGTGATGTCATGCTCAGCATGTAAATTTGGGGGAAGAAGAATGCAGAGGGTATGTTCAGAGTGATGACCTTTTCCTTCACGAGTAGCCATTATGCACGATGGTTTCTTGCTTTCCTAGAAATGGCTAAACGCCTGCCTGCTGATGGGAAGTGGTGAATGAATTCCTTGTTTTGCTTTGCTTGCGTGCATGGCTTTCATTTTACTTATTAAATTGTCTTTATCTTAACCCAGGAATTTTCTCACTTTTACTCTTCTGATTCTCTCCATCCCACTGTAGGGGCAAGAGTGAGTGAATGTGTGGGGTTTAATTTCTGATGGGGGTTAAACCATGACACAACCCTAGGAAAAATATCCCAGTTCACTAATAGCTGCTAGCACCCTGTGAATATTATGAAATTACTGTTTCCTGGCAGGTGTTCTGTAGGGATGTTCATAAATACAAATAATGAATACTAGGCTGCGTAGCTAATATGCTAGTCACATCATCAACTGAGTTAAAAACTTTTCCTATGGTAAATACTAAACTAAATGGATGAAAGAGGTATGAAGGCATGATCTTTAATGGCTGATAATGGATGGATAATGATAAGGTAATAACAGACAACTAAGGGAAAGAAGAGTTAAGATACTTGTTTTTATTTCTGGATGTCATTTTTCTCCTTGCTAAAAAAGAAGTGTAACATAGAAAGGGCTATGAAGGGTGGGAGGACATCAGTAAAATGAACATTGCAGATTCAGGGACCTGCAAAATAGGGTAACATTCTTAGATTGATTTCCTGCATGGTCAGGCAGCAATTGAGAACTGTGGGGGGAAAGTACTGCAGGAAAAAAGGACCGACTCATAGAGTCTGGAAGAGCTCTATTGAAGTAACCGTTTACTGAAATAAATAACACAAGTTTGTGTTAACCTTTCATTTACTGTCACAGGCAGCATACTTACGGGTTTGTTCTTGATAGCACAGATATTTTATCAGAAAATAATGCTATAGTATCCCTGAAATGTCTGCTCACAAGTGTATCTTTTTGCCCCCTCCTACCCACCTGGCAAAAACTGTGAGTGTGAAGTCATCCTAATAAGAATTCGAATGTCAGAACCTTTGTACATCCTTGGTCTCAAGTTACTGTTTGTGTTGATACTGCCCCAATCAGAGTGACTTTTATTGTCAAGTGCTGAGTAGTGTCATGTTAAGGGATGGGAGCGAGATGTTTGCTTGCCAGAGCCCAAGAGTTTCTCTGAGCAGTTCTGCAAAGTCTAAGGTGTGTCTGAGAGTCCTACCTTAGAGGAGGATAACCGACACACTTGTGTCTATCTCAGAGTGCAACTACGGGGCTCCCACTAAAACGATAGTTGCCAATTTCAGAGCCCAGTTAAGGACTTAAGTGGAGACAGTTTAAAAGTTCGTGTCTCAGAGCCTCGGCTGAGGGGCTTGCAAACAACACGCTTGTGTCTATTTCAGAGCCCAACTACGGGGCTCCCGCTGAAATGGCAGTTACCGGTTTCAGAGCCTGGTTAAGGACTTAACGCTGCGACAGTTTAAAAGTTAAACAGATAGGCTTGATTTATTGCAGCAACAGATAGGTTTGGAGTTGTTATTGGTAAATACACTAACTGAAAAGGATGGTCGAGCTCAAGTAGAGAATTCCCAGGTAACATCCAATACAGTCGGAAGCTCAGGCCTGAGTTATAGTGCTAATAGATAATAGAAATAAAAGGTATACCATATATTGAAGGTGCCACTGTTACCAAGAAGGTGTCCCTCTCTTGGGTGGAGGAATTGGAGCATAGCCTGTCAAATATCTCTGCTAGACTTTTCTGTCTTCTTCACTCCGCCCATCCCAAGAGGTCTATTCCCTTTGTGATTTTTTTATACCCTAATTCTGTCTGTCCCTGCCTTCTAGGTGACATTTAGCATGATTTGGGTGGAGCGTGAAGTAAGATAGTCATGTATGTTTAACATGTACTCCTTTAGGCTCATTCCTATTTGCAGGGGTGTAAACTTTAATTTTGCTGTTAATTAGGCAAAGGTCTCTATTCAGACAGTCTGGCCTTCAAGATTTGTTTGCATCTGTTGGGTTAGCTGAAACAGGGCTGTCTTATCTTCACAAGACTCCTTCCGTCAGCCGTTCTAGTGTGCCAGCTTAGCAGATCTTCAGCCACAGAGATAACACAAGAATCTCATGGTCATAAACATCTCAACCTTTTGCCTGAAGCACATGAAATAAGCTGTATTTCTGTCTCACGGCAAGCTAGGCCCTCAAACTAGGCCATTATGCCACAAGTAGAAATGCTGTCAGAAACTGAGAGGCCTGGCAATGAGTATTGATTTCAGTAATATTCATTGAAATTCATTCTTTTCCTCTATATGCATAGGGGACAAATAGCACATGAAGATACTTTTTGATTTTCTCGGTGTTACACATTATAAGGAGTAAGAGCACTCAGTTGTTTAAAGTATTACAAAATATTTTTGGGAAAGTATTAGTTATACCTCAGGTTAAAGCTTATATTCTATTCACAGAGTCCAAATATGCTGCCCAGCACAACTTACTTGACTAGGCACTGAAGAACACTGCAGTTTCTCTCCTTTCCTGTGTTGAGCGGCAGCTGAATTACCCTGTAGTTATGACTGCAGCCCAATGATTTAGGATAATAAATGAAATATTTTTCTCCTTTCCACGGAAGTGAGAACTCCAGAAAAAATAATAATGTGTTTTCCAACATATAGAGCAATATACTTATAGATGGCCACTTATATAGAACAAGTCATTAATTCTTTACAGCATCTTGGCCTCTCATCTTAGATGAAGCCTTTGAAGATAATCAATGCAGGATAAAACTTACTGATTCTGAACAGCTTCTGTGAGGGAAGAGCTCTCTTCTCGATGGGCATGATTGTCCCCTGAATAGGGTCTTAAGCAGTCTGTCCTGACATACCATCATAGTAATCTATGTTACTATTTCTCTTTGTTAAGTTGGGGATTTCGAAGAAGCCAAGTGATTGGCTAATGACTCCTTTGAGTAATACAGAACTCAGTTATGAAACATATTTCAATGATAGAGGTAGGACCTGGACTATGCAGTAACCTAGGGAAGTATATCAGGAACAACTGCTTCGGTAAAGTTGTCATCTACATTACAAAGTGTTTTAAAAGTTCTATTCTACAACCTGGGTAACATGTTGGTAACAAGGAAAGTAAATGTGGTTTGGATAAAGACACACATTTTCATAGACTGTGTTACATGAATTCACACACTTGGCTTCTTGTTGAATGTTCATAAGGGAGATACTAGTTCTAATATGCCTCAACTTCCAGAACAAGATATCCCCAGTAATGCAATGGAAGTAACTATCAGGAGGCCTAAACCTGGTAAGTGGCTCAACCTTGTGTAGATTTGGCAATACCAAAAATATAAATGGCAAAGGTCAGTTCAAAGACAATTACTTTCTCGTTGTGATACCCTTGGAGCTCAGTGGCATATTAAAAAAACTTATTATTCCTTGTGCCTCATCTTAATCATCTTCTGATAATTAAAGTTGCAAAAACATTAACAGTTTTCCATTTGGGATGTGGCACCTTTAAATAGATTTAGCTCCTTAGTGTTTAGTAGATTGAGTTGAACTTCTTTGGAGGGATGAGAAAAACAAATCTTTATGGATTAACCTTGGTGACTTATTTGGAGGGACAAAGAAGACAAATATTTATGGATTAACTTTGGTAACTTTCACCTGGTTACACTCAATACAAAAGTGCTTATTGTTCTCTGATGTTCTTCCTGTTGGGAAAATAGTTTGGAGATTTTAATCCTGTTGGGGATTTACCCTCTCAAAGTTGTCTTTTTCCTGTATCATATGCAGAGAGAGACCATAACTTGAAAACAAATATAGTAAGGATGGGCTATTCATTATCTCATTTTTCAAAACCTCCAAAGATACTTGTTTATGCTTAAATATTCAGTACCTGACCTTAGAAAATTTTTAGCTTTCTTAAACCAAATGTATGCATTAAAGAGAATTCAAGGTAATTTGTAGGGACAATCGCGGAAGGCTATCCACATGCATACAATACGTATTGTTAATATAATGTATATTTTATGTCATGTCTTTCTATTTTGCTTTATATAACTTAGCTCATACATTCGAGAGAAAAGAAAAGGCAGTACATCAGTTCAAAATTCATGAAGTTACAGACTAAAAAAAAAATTACATACTTCAGAGTATGAATGAGGACAGTTTTCTATTTTGAGATTCTTTTTAAAAAGCACAATATGTAATTATAATCAGTTGATTGGCAGTCCTTCAGCATAGTGATTTTAAAATGTTATACAATTTGTTCTACAATCTCTTTTCAGAGTTACATGACTGCGAATTTTAAGGAATGATAAAGTTTGAGATACTATACTTTAGGGACTTGAATAGTTAAAAATCATGTTAATTTCCATTTTAACTTGAATGTTAGCCCTTAATTATGAGTGGTGCAAAAAAGTCTAACACATAATGTTGGGAATATATCTGCAAGGGGTCTGGTCTGGACATATTTGTGCAGACTATTTCCAGGCAATTTTTACTTGTTGGACCAAGAAATAGATTTTAACCCTGAAAGCAAGTATCTTTGGTCTGTTGAACCTTCTTAACTTCCTAAGAGCATATGGACTTCTACACATTATATGAGACAGAAGAGATAAGAACTGACATGTAAAAATTAAAGTCAACTTTATTCAATTAAAACAAAAATTTGGATATCCTGCTGTAGATAAGATGACTGTATAATTTATGATGTGCTTCACATTGTGTTATTTGTGCAAACTTCATATTTCATAAAACAGATTACCTGTCTAATTTTTCCTTTCTGTTAAATATCAGAATTTGGTGTCTAATAAATGCTTCTCATTTATTTCCTGCTGTTGAGAATTTGTCTCCTGCTGTCGATCCTGAGTGTCTCAATTTTCTATTAAAGTGGTTTCTTCCTTAGTATTTCAGTAGTTCTCAGTTGTTGGTTTTTTTTTTTTTTTTTTTTTTTTTTTTTTTTTTTTTTTTTTTTTTTTTTTTTTTTTATCCTTGAAAGGCTCCCATGGCAAATTTTGTAATATTTCAAAACCTAATTTGTAATCTACAAATGAAGTAACATGGATTGTTTCTATGGGTTGTTTTCACTGCCCTTACAGCCCTTCTAAAACAACTCAGCCTCTCTTTGCTATTTTTAGTTCCAAGTATACACTTTGTTCTAGTGACATTTTTAAAGGACCTTTTGTGCCCTCAGGTATGTTAGACATAATATTTATCAGCTTAGTTCTCGAGAAAAGCACTCAGGTCCTTTGGCTTCAGGGAAGCAAGTTTTGTGATCAATCACCAAACTGCAAAGAAATACCTATGTTAACAGCTACCATATTCCAACTGTTTCACATTGCCTTACAAAGCCTAAACTGAAACTGTAGATACCAGTCCTTGGGCTATTAAATGATTCAACTGCTTCTACACTTAGCTCCCCTACCTAAACTGCCATTTTGGCTTTTCTTGCTGTTATCTGAAGATTTGTGTGTGTAATTTTAGGAGTATTTACATAGCACTGTTTGCTTACAGCACTATTTAGATCTCTGACCTACTTAAGACTTACCTTACGACATACATAACACAGACTTCCTAAGATGACATTTCTGCTGTTAACTAACTCTTTGAATTGTACTGAGATATGCCTAGTTTACTGTCAGAGAAATCAAAGCCTTTCCAGTATCATTCTGTCTCATTGACCTTTTATTTCATTCTAGATTTTTTTTCATTGTATTCAGGCAACTTTAATTGTAGCATCTCACAAACTGCTGGACAGGAGCTAGTACCAATGCCACCATGGCAATGTGCATAAAGAGGATACTAGGAATGCAGAGGTCATCCCTGTTTTTTATTCAAGTGTGCAGATAGTGAGCTTAATGAGAAAATTTTCATTTCATATCCGAGGTCTAGAAAAATCCCATCTAATGGGAGAACTTCCTTGAATATTTGACTGAATGACTGGTAAGGATAACTTTTTAAGGCAGTTATCAGGTCATTGAATTCCAACCAACTTCTTCATACCTGCCATATGAAGATAGGCTGAGACATCTGGCCTTGTTCAGACTTGAGAAGAGAAGGCTTAGGGGAGACCTTTTTACAATGTACCAGTACTTAAAGGGTGGCTATGAAGAGGAAGGAGAATCCCTTTTTACGAGATGTCACATGGAGAAAACAGGGAGGAATGGCTGCAAGTTGCTACAGGGGAGATTCCAGAAGCAAATTCTTTACAATGAGAACAATTAAATACTGGAATAAGCTCCCAAGGGAAATGGTGGACTCCCGTACAGTGGGCAGTTTTAAGACACAACTTGACAGGGTACTAGGTCATCTCATTTAAACTTTTTATGTAAAAGGTTGGACCAGATGATCCTTGAGGTCCCTTCCAACCTGACATTCTATGATTCTGTGATTGTGTGATTCTTTTGTGTTATGTAAGGAAGGCTTCTGAACTTTTAAATATGTAGGGATTTTAGAATCACTGAGAATAATGTAAATCAAAAATATTTCTGCTAAAATAGATGGAAGATCACTGATGTAAAAAATTAAGGGAAGACAGCTGTGAAGATGCAGGCAGCTAAAGCACAATTCCTTTCAGTTTGTTTTCTGTTTTCCTTTCTTATTCATGTTGAGAATTGAATAAATTATCTTTTGAAAGTAAAGATCAAAATTTTCCATTTTCCCTCATTGCTTCTTATCAAATTTTGACACTGGATAGGAATAGAAAAGCTTCTGGTTGCAAGGAATGTTACAAATTTTTATCATGCAAAATGGACACTAGTCAGAATATGCTTTTTTATATATATTAGGGAATTTGGAAGGGAAGACAGCTAAATTAAAGGAACATATTTATATGTAACCTTTCTTTCAAGCTTTATGGGGACACAAAGTAGTAGTTGTCTCTCTCTACCTGCCAAGGCTCAATACACAGGAAAGTAATGCAGTTAGGTAATGCAATAGAAATGTCACAAGATAAGCCAGAGCAAAGTAATTTCTCCCCTAACTAGTTTTGACTTCCTTTCAGTCTATTTCCTTTCCTGCCCTTCCATCAGACATTGAAACCTACCTATTTTTGATTGATGATCAACAGTGAACTCAGCTTTGTTCTGTAAATCAACAGAACAAGAACAGTGTTTTGAAGCTCATGTGCAACCTTGTGGCAATGCATAGATGGCCTCTGAAAAGAGGCCAGGGGCTTACTCCCTGCTGAATGCAGCGGGTTCCAGCCAGTTTCGCAACAGACCCACCACAGGAACCAGCTGACCCCATCTGTAAAGTCAGTGATGTCTACTTAATCCTGGTGATGCCAACACCAGAGAAGAAGGGAGGAAGTACTCCAGGTGCTGGAACAGATATTCCCTACATCCTATGGAACTGGCAGAACTGGGTGATATTCCTTGAAGGAACTGTGGTGTGTGGAGGGCTCACACTGGAGCAGTCCTGTGGGACTGTGGCCTGCAGAGAGGACTGATGCTGAAGCAGGGAAAAAGTGTGAGGTGGAGGGAGTGATAGAGAGGAGCTGTTACATACTGACCACAATCCTCCCATTGCTCATCCCCCTGCACTGCTTGGGGTATTGGTGGAAGGAGAGTTGGAAAAGAAATGAAGCCAAGCCTGGGAAAGAAGTGCGTGTGTGGAAAAGATGTCATTTAGTTTGTTTTTGTTTCTTACCATCAAGCTCTATTCTAATTGTTAATAAATTAATATTCTCTGAGTTGGGTCTGTTTTGCCCATGATGTTAATTGGTAAATTACCTCCCTATCTTTATCTTGACCCTTGAGTTTTTGCATCTTTTATTTTCCCCCTGCCCTTTTCAGGAAGGGGAGTAAGACAATGGTTGGGTGGGTGTCTGACAGCTGGCCAGCATCAACTTACAACAAAACTATAATGTATCTTCTCTTTAGCTCTTACGTTCTTAATAACAGTTCAAGTATAACAGCACCATGGTATTACTTGGTATAATACATGCAAACTTCTGCATAAACATAGAAAGGAAGTTTTAAGTTTTTTTTTAGTCTGTAGTTAATAGTTAAAACTATACATTGAGATAAAACAGTGACGCATCATTAGTGGGCAAATGTTTCTTTGGTGAGCTACAGTTTTGAGGATTTTGTACCATAATGAGGTAGCAGTAAGATGAATGCTTAAAGAACATTGGAAAAAGGCTTCTATGTTTTCTTAAAAAAACCTACAATTGTAAAGTATGCACTTTTAGTGCTTCCACTACTGAAGCAGCTGCCAGGTTGTATAAAATTTAGTAGATAGTCTTGCTAATTATGAACATAACCTCTATTTCAGCAGGCACAAAAATGTTGACTGATTTATTATGCGGCCTGTTGGTTCTCTTCAGGCAACTAAAAGAAGCAACCCTTACATATCTCTAATGGAAGATTTTTCTCTGACGTTTTGAGAAGAAAAAAGACTTTTGGAAATAAAGCTCTACCAGCCTTCATTATTTCTAATGACTGATAACAAAGCATCTGAAAGGTGATCTGTTTAAGCTAGAAGTACTGTAACCAAGAGATCCAATGCTACCTTGAAAGACTAAATTACTGTACTTGCCACAGTTAAGCAAGCTTGGAAGACCCCTCACTGTGAGTAATTTGCTTTAAAAGCAAAGAAATTCCAAGAAAGAAGGCACTTAAGAATCTCATTGTGGCTATAAAGAATTCCAGCAGTTAAAATATGAAATATTAATATTTTGATTGAAGAGTTAGTTTAATGAATATTTTATTATTCAATCCTATTTTCTCTCATGTCCCTTCAGTTTTTTTATAACTACAAGTAGCATTTTAAAATTATCTTTTATAGTTCAAGCCTTTTATTTTCTTCCCTCTCTGATTGTTCCTCCTTTTTTTATTTATTTACTTACTTACTGCTAAAAAAAGCACTTAGAAGTGCAGCTTTCAGTGTTTTCATTTTTCCTGTGTACTCCTGACCTTCCCTTCTTTCATGATGCAGACTTCTCCCCTGACAAACATCAGTCTGGGGCTTGTTGGTGCGCGTAGAAACAAACCCCAAATATCACGACACAAACTAAAGAAAAAGTATTTTTGCTTATTTTTAAGGTTATGTGTGGTTTAACACTAGAAACAAAAGAACCCCAGAGTACTTTGATTGCTTGCCATTTTGATTGATATTTGTTATATGGAATGGCTGCCTCTGAAAGGCTATTTTCTGAAAAGTTCAACCAGAAGTGGTTTAGACATTTCAACCAATGATACTAGAAAGCATAGGTCATATTCTGATCCTGCTGTATATCGACAGCAATTCCTTGTATATGTCTTGCATTCGGATGTTTTTGAATACAAATTTTAAATTACCATAGGACATTGCTTTTATCACTTCCATGAAAATGTGTATAACCTTGATTACAGAATGAAAGTTTTGAAGGGGGAAAAAAAAAAAAAATCACAGCCCAAATCTACTCAGTGGGAACATCTTTGTATTATCTACTATGTCCCAGAAATGCTACCCTTTTTGGTTATCATTAAGTTTCTCTGAAATCATCAATAACTAATAGATGTGTTCTTTTACAAAATAAACATGTTCTGTCCTTATGCCAAAGGTGCAAACTCATACTGAAGAGGTTGACTTTGACTGTAATACTGAGTTCTGTAAGCAATCAAAGCCTGTCTCTTGTGCTCTCAGTAATATTTTCCCCCTATCCTTTTTGTATAAACTTATAGCTATTTCAATCAAGATGGAGAAGGAGGATGTGTATGTATATTAATACAAGGAAGGGATGAGTTGCACAACAGGCATTAAGACTCGTGTAAAAGAAGACAAAAAGAGTTTGAGGTAAACTGGAGATTGACTTATGAACACTGGAAATAGAGTCTCAGGAAGATAGGTCTGGCTTCAGTAATGAACTGAGGAATGACCAGAGAAGGGAAATAGCTGTCTGTTACAAGAATCCTCATCCTCTCTAATGTAGCAAGGTTCTAGAATGACCATATGAACTTTTCCTAATTTTTTTCACTTACCACATATATTAGATGTGTCTCTTTTTAGACCAAAATGTGGATTTTACATTTCCTAATATCCAGGAATATTCAGATGAGATCTACACTTCTGAATGAAGTGTAAATCACAAATAAATCAAACTATGGCAAACTATTGTACAAGCTTTCCATTAAAAAAAGTAAGAGTTGAATGTCATGTGAGACACACTGCACTATAAAGTGTCACTAAATAATTTTTTTCATGCAGCCACCAAGTATTTAGGCACTATAACAATGAAATCAGTGTAGAACTGGGGTAGATCTTTCCCTCTTGAAGAGCAAATATTTATATTCTTAAATAATATGGCTGTCTTGGTATATCAAAATAATAATAGCTATCATATAGGGGGAACAGTCCCTTGGGTGACTGGCCAGCTTTGCACCGTCTTCCCTTTCTGCTGCTTTATCTTCTCTGAAGAAATGTTTATTTCACCTTCACTGACATTTTAAAGTCAGATGGTGATTTTTAGTTTTCTACCCAGCCTATGAGTTTCTTCAGTGCCCTCAAGAGTGCTCTTGACTTCCTCATCAAACAGTAGATGGCTCAGTCTTACCCTAGAGGTCACAGCCATGATGGAATTACTTTAGAAATAAACATTAGCATGTTTATAATATTTTTTCCTCTCACAAAGTACTAAACAGTAAGGAAAGCTTTCGAAAGACCATCAGAACAGACTTTCACAACATTAATGATTGCTTCTCTTCCTTAGGGTTGGTTAATTGGTCTTCTAATTAGATTCAGTCAGAAGCTCCAAAGTGAAATCTGTTATTTCTTGGAAAGCCATGCTGCTTCTAGTCTTGCTTCTAGACCAATGACGTTTGAAAGAGAGTGCCTGCCCCTGGAGATGCACAGAGTAATTTAGTTTGTAAGGGATCTCAGGAAGCTATTTGTTCCAGTCTATGTCTTAAAGCAAAGCCAAATTTGAGCAGGTAGGTTGGACCCTTGTCCATTTGAGTTTTACATATCTCCAGATATATTTCAGAACCTCTCTGGGAAGCCCATCCCAGGCTTGTGAATCTCACTAAGAAGTATTTTTTTTTTACCAGAATCTACTCAGAATTTCACTTGTTGTAACTTATGTCTATTGTTTCTTGTCCTGTCATTGTGCACCTCCAAGAAGAGCCTGGCCTTATTTTCTTTATACTTTCTTATTGGTTAGTTAGAGACAGCAGTAAGATCATTATCCACAATAACAGTGGATAATAACATTATCCACAATGCAGTGTAGCTATCAAACCTACACTTTGAAGACAATGTCTAAACTTTTAGATAGTCTTTGTTGAGAGCAACATGTTCCTAACTAGCAAAAGATTAAGTCTTTGTGTCTTTATAGAAACTAGCAGTTTTCTCTTCATCTGGTAATTTTTAACCGCTATTTAGAATTCATGTAGTCTTTCCAATGTCTTCTGTTATTATGTGTTTAGCTTTTAGGATACGAACTAGCTGCAAACAGCCCTCAAGCAGCTCCTAGAAATCTTAAAATAAATATGCTCTTCATGACTATCGATAAAATGGAAAGTTGGATGTAATTGTAAGGGGCTGCCTTGTTAGTAATCTACTGTGTTGGCATCATGCACATGTTTCCATATGGCGAGGCAGGGCTCTTCCAATCATTATGTGCTCTCACTCAAATTCTGCCTGCTGCAGGAAATTAGCACTGTTCACACTTGTTTAGGCTTAATAAAAATCATTTTTGCGAAAGCACAGGGATAAGGTCACCATCTGCCACATGAAAATGCCAGTTTCAAATGAGCAGCAGTCAAAAGAGAGTGTCTTTCATTTTTAGACACTTTCAGAAGGAACTTAATAGGAGAAGTCTTTAATTGATTCTGACACCCATCAGACCACAGGATAATGTTAAGATTCAACGTTTTCAGATTTGCAGGTGTGTGGTTTTTTTTCTTACAATGTTATGAGTGTTTTATGGAGTACATTTCTATTTTTGGTTATGTTCACTTTTGGGAATATCTGATTAGCATGCATTTGGAAACCCTCCCCTATACCTGAAGGCAACAGATCAACTTCATACCTAAGTTCAGTGATTCAGCATTCATACCATTGTAGATTTTTATCATTTATTTTAAACTATCTGGTCCATACAAGTATGTGCTGAAATATTTTGATAAAAAGGTCTTTTACAAATTTTCAATCTCTATCCAAAACTTTTAATTGTAACAAAAGAAAGTGTATATATGTACACATATCATGACATTTTTCTCCCAAAATAGATTGCAAAGAAACTTACACCTTCCATGAATTGCAAAGAACATTTACACTTATTTATTCAGAGTGCATGTGCTAAATAAAACATATAATTAATGACTGTAGAATGAATGATTGAATATGGCCCTTTCATGACTAGAGTGTTAGCACTCTAATAAAGATTAAAAAATGCAACTGCATCTGAGGAGTTGAAGAGCTCTCTTAAATTTGGAAACATCTATTTTTCAAAATTATACTCAAAGTTCTGTAGTCTTTCAGAACAAGAAAGCAAAAGTTACATTTGATTATATTTTAAAATCTCCTTAGTTTACAAACTGTATGGTCATGACAAGCTTGTTTGAATTGAATATACCACATAAGTATATTGAATCACTAATTCTATAGTAATTTGTTATATAGTGATTTAAAAAAAATAAACCATGTAGTTATCTTCTTATGTCAGAGAAAATCAAGTAATCCAGGAATGAAAAATAAGAAAAACCTCAATAACTGACTGATTTCTACTTTCTCAAAGGACAAAAATCACAAAGATACAGGCTGAGGACTGTTCCAGTCTAGGGATAGCAGAAGGAATAAAAGTTACTTATGGTAGTGGTAGAGCCATATTGCAGAAAGAAGAAAGTTATGATGGGTTGTTTCTACCTCACTTGTTACAAATTTCCAGATTTGTGTTTGGTGATATCATGTATCCTAACATGCACTCAAAAATACAGCGTGATTTTCTATTTGGCCAATGAGATCTGACACCACTTCTTAAATCACTTCCCTTAGTCACTCAGGTTTTTGGCTGTACTCAGAATGTCAGCGCTGACCTCTAACCATTTCCAAAAAATTATACAGATAGGTTTATGAGCTGGTATTTGCTTTGCTCTCACAGCAGTTTTTGGATCGAGTGATTGCAAGCATAAGTTGCCCTTTATCTCAAATGTGAGTAGCTAATTTCTTTATTGATGGTCCTAATGTTGCAGCTGCTGTAAAGCCAACTTCATTTTCTCGAGTTCTATATACAGCAAAATATTCCAGGTGTCCTCATGGTTTACTTCTAGGTGCTAATTTTATTTATTTTTTTTTTTTCCAAATTGTATTGGTTTTGGCTGAGATGGAGTTTACTGGTTTAGAATCAATTCTGACAGGTGAAAACAAATTAATAAAAGTGTAACTGCCTTATACATGTCCAGATTAAAATAGTGATCAGTCTCTAAGCGTGGGTGTTTCAGTCACTTTTTTTTTCATTACTAAGTAGCCTCTTTTGTCAGCTGTGGCTTTGACTCTTAGACGGTGTTTCTTAACCTTCTAACTTTTTTTGCCTTGTCTTTCCTCTTTCTTTTCTGAACTGCTTTTATAGATGTTGAGGTTCTATTCATACTGTTCACTTCCTCCTTTAATTATATGGGGAATATAAATCCCACCAGAGACAATAAGTGAAAAGCATGCATTCATTTTCTTCTGTTGTCCTTTTAAATCCATTTCCACAAGTCTTGATTTTTAGGAGAGGATTTTTAAAATTTGTAGCATGACTCAATTAAGAAAGAGGAGCATGGATGGGTACTATTCTATCCTTATCTCTGACTCTGCATGCCCTACCTAGTGTATACTGGGTCAGGTATGAAATTAATCATGCACATACAATCTGTTCCCGTGGCAATGTCGTGTACCTGATGACAGACTGTCTGCAAAAAGAACAGATGGGATTTTTAGATATCACATAATTTGGCTTTTTTTTTTCTCTAGTATGTAATGCAGCACCATAAAATGTAGATAAACTGAGCTGTGTCAAGAGATACACCATGTACTCCTGCTTAAGACAGAAAGATATGACATGAAACTACCATAGAAAGTTATTTCTTAAGGAGCAACAAGTGAATAAAATATATTATGGCATATAAATGTATTAAAATAGCGAAAAAGCAATTCTCGAAGACTTGGCAATTAAAAAGTTAAGGACACTGATTTTCATATTGTTAACATTTCTCTCACTTCCCACTTAGAACTATTTTGTGACTCTTTAGAAGCTGTTAGACTGACATTTCAGTAACTCAGAAAATAGATTCAGTCTCCCGCAGTAGCAGCAGCAGCTAATGGGGGCTACATTTTTACGAGTGTCTAGACACCAGTCTAACAAAATTTTTCAGCAGAACGGGCTAATAGTGAAGCCCAGCATCATGCTCTAAGAAAGTGTGGTAAATCAAACTTTCTACCTGGCTTGTGTGCATGCTATAGTAAGCAATAACCACTAGCCTGGGGGCACACAATCCTGCTGCTCACAGGAGCAACAAAGCACCCTCCTACAATGCAAAGAAATCCTTCCCCAGTTTAGTGTGATTCCAGTAGCAGACTGCAGACTCATTTTAGTCTCTGCTCCTATTCACGTTTCTTCCAACTGTGCCAAGGGTAGCCATAGCCATATCTGAATGACAGTGTTATGTACTAGGAGATGAACTAGTATATTGTCTCATTTTGTTCAGCTGTGGCTGAAGTCATTCCAGTGTAGTTCTAGTTCAAGTTCAATGACACCTCAAAATAGCAACTTCTTCTCTCATAAATAAATAAATAAAAATTACAGCTTGAAACAGTTTCCGTTTGGGGAAGAAATGAGTTTGCTTCAGCTGCCTGGTTGTGCATTTAAGAGGGAGCTACAATGTATTTTTCACTCAAGAGTATGGGTAAAGATATTAAGCCTAAACCCTTTTCAGCCCATCTTCCCTGACCCAACGTGCACACCTGCTGAAATAAGCTGGAGCAGAGTTTCATCTCAAAATATTTTTAACAGTTTTTAACATACTAACATTTGTACAGAACTGCTTGTGCATCTACTATAAAAAAGCCCCAACCAAACAAACTAAATGCAGAAATGAACAAACCCCTACCCCATTCTCTAAAAATGGTGTGGTTCTATATTTAGTACCTTTCACCCTACAACAAATACAGTTCTGAATGCAAAATTAATCTTTTAGTTTTATCCTCAGTGGCCTCAGTAAAACTTACAGCTTTACTGTCTGCAGTATATTTATGTAAGTGTAATTGCTGAGTATCATCTTGTGTCTTTTCCTTTTTAGGGCTGTGTGGGGGTAGGAGCCATTTATTTATTTATCTAACTATTTATTAATTTATTTTTACCAGTTGAATCAGCAGAGATTTCTGAAAAAAAAACAAGAAAGAGACTGATTTAGAAAATATGAAAGAACTAATTTTATACAATTACTTTTTTTTTTTTTTTTAAAAGTATAGTTATCCTCTGATTATTAAAATGAGGTAACATTATTGTAACTCTTCCAATAAAAACAAAAGCTATGCCTGCTTCTCAGTTTCTTAAAAGAGATGCAGTAAAGAAAAGGGGACAGTAATCTATTGGAGAGAAAACTGTATCCATGTAGATACAATATGCAGTTATGATGACCATTATATTTCTGGTTGCAGCTCAGCTTTAGTCTCAGTTTTCTAGTCATACAGTCCGTTAAAATTACTTTAACAATGTCCATTCTTCACAGTGATTTCTCTTCCAAAGTCCATTTAAAACAGGAATTCTTTTCATAGCTAAGACTCTCCTTCCTACACTTCACAGTAATTAAAAGTGTTGCCACGCTTTCCTGAAACAAATACTGTCCTATGATTTCTTTGTCCTTTATTTGTTCTCAGCTCTGCTGCATCCTTCAAGCAAAAGGCAAAAGAATATATTTTTGCCTCTTATAATGGGTGTATACCTTCCATGAGACTCATTGTAAATCAATGTAGGTTTTTATTTGCTGGGAAAATATTCAACACTCTGTTACTTTAATATGAGTACATTGATTTATAGATCTGGTATTTAGTGACAGAGTAATAGTTTAAAGATATCAGGCCTGAGACACTTCGGAACAATATTTTTGCTATCAGAAATCTGCTTTCATAGCCACTAAGCTTAAATGGAACATGTATCTACTTTTTCTTTCTTGTAACTTCAAACTTCTCAAAATCCTCACCTGACAGGAAGATATACTACTGTCTGCTTGTCTTTAAGATCCATATATTTACCTGTTTCTGTCAAAATCTTGTGATTTTCCAACATCTACATCTGCAGTTACAGTATTTTTTTCCTCTTTACAATTTTGTGTGAAATGATGTAGTAGAAAATGTTTGTATAAATTCAATACTATATTCTAAGAAAAAACTATAAACTCTTGAAGGCAGTTTTTAATCTGTGTGATTCTTCTAAACAGGTTTGAATCACACTAATGATCACCTCTTCAACACCACTGTGCCTGGAAGTAAAACAGAGTTCAAACTTGAATGCTGCAAGTCAAAAATAAAGCATGGTTTTTATACTAAGTGCTAAATATGTGATGCTAAAGAAACTTGTCATAAATGTAAATGTATTATTCTGAAATATTTTCTATATTTTATTTTTTTAAAAAAACTGTGATTTAGAAAGACACAGAATTCTTCTGAAATGGATTAAAATTGAAGGTTAAGAATGCACTTTCCTCAAGTAGCCCTACCCTCTGTGACCTCAATTACTGACCTTAATGTAAAAATAGTTAAAAGAAAAAGAAATGTTAATAAATATTTCACTGTTAGGTGAAATTATTTCCTGAAATTTAAAAGATAGATGTTTACAAGGAATTGAAATTAACATGACATTGGGCTAGAATATAGCATCTCATCAGATATTAAATAAGTGTGGTCACTGAAAGGAAACCTAATTTCAAACACGTGAATGCATTCACCTTTAGACATAGAAAATGACTATACTTTTGAATCCTTCTTCTCTGGCAGCTATATGAAGATTTTAAGGAGTCTTATTTACACTAAATTCTCTTTATGTTGTTGTTTGTCTGCAAAGAGACCTTAAACCAGATGGAACTGCACTTTTCTCCACTTTAGTGTTTTCTCCTTATTTCTTGAGCGGTTGAAGAGGGATTTAGTGTAAATGAAAAAAAGGTCCTAAAAGTATAAGAATATGGCAGAATGCCCAGTGAAACCCAACCACAGCTGTAGTTCATGAAAAAAAACCCGACAAACCCCTGCTTTGATCTGAAAAATAGATCACGTTCAATTATTTATCTGTGGTAGAGGTCTATCTCTGTTGTCATGTTAGTTTCACACCAGAGAAATCACCAACATTGGCTTTTAGCCTTAGATTTCATAGGGCAGTTTTATATTTTTCCTTGCTGCTAACTCCCTCATTTCTTTAGGATTTACTGCTGCAATTGAAATGAGAAAGAATAGCCACAATCTCCATTTTAACAGTACACATTTAGTTCTAAAATATCATACTGTCTGTGACAGACAAATTATCAGTGCTCTGTTCAATAGTGAGAGCTCTATAGACTGTTTATATTTTAATTAATTGTAACCTACATTCAGAATCAGTTTCTAAAGCCTGAGAATGGTATTCTGGGTTTCCATTATTTTAGTATATGATAATCAATTGATTGTACATTTCAGAATATAGGTCTGTAGGGGTACTTTTAAGGAGGAAAGTTAAAGGCTTTGCTTCAAAGTGGCAGTCTATGCCATCCTATTGTTCTTTGCATTGATGGCATTTATTAATTTTGTTTCATATTTATTGTAGGTTATGATACGTTAACTAAACATTTTTTCACTTTTGTTAGCTCATACAGAAAAAAGCTGATTTGGCAATGTTAAGAGACTACTCCGACAGATGTAACAGAAAAAGAGAAAAAGGACTGAGTGTTTTTGTGATGGAGATTGTGATGTTAACTTTAGGCACCAAAACAGACTTTCCTGAGATTTGAGCAGAGTCGAAAGATGACAGTTCTGGAAACAGAGAAACCTTGTTCTGAATTTTAACAAAATTTCTATTGTTTACATCTGCTTAAAATGAAAATACAGAAACCCTTTAGGGAAAAATGGTAATAAAGCAGTATTCTTTTAATTCTGAAAGGACAGGAGATAGATTCAGGTTACCTTTTAGGTTTACCTTTTAGGATAAATCTAGAAACTGATGACAGAAATTAAATAATTCTTTAATTAATGTTTGATCGTGGAAGTTTTTCTCCGTGGAAGAAAAGAAAGTTCATGCATATATCTATGTAGTGAACTTAGAAAAACATCATTTCACTTCCATTCAGCACATAGTATCTATCTGAGGAAGTCTGTAAGTGTGACAGCTTTTTTTTTCAATTAGAGAAGGTATACATTCCTATAATCTTCCAAGACCTGCAAATCAACTGAGTCAAGAAATTTCAAATTCAAAGTGGCTTCACCTTTCTCATACTGTTCTGATTTCTGATAATCCTAATGAACTTCACATGATATCAACTGGCACAGAATCATTAAAATCAGCCAAATCCGGTCCATCTGCTAAGATTTAGACCAACCATGCTTATATAGCCTAGCCTGTAAAGCTTTCTTTTCTCTTAATGTATAAGGTAAAGATGTATTTGTGGCCTGTTGCTTTGTCAATTCCCTTCCCACCCCCCTCATAATTTCTTTAAGAGCATAGCTCCATCTCGCAGTGGAATTTAACAAAGGTTTTACAAGAATAGCAGGTGAGCAATATATTTTTTTTTTTTTTTCTGGAGATCTTAGTTAAATTTTCATAAAGCTTCAAGCTGAAATCTCTTGATGAAAGTGTGAGTCTATGGTAATTGCTCTAAAGCACTCTGCCAAGTAGGAAACTGAATGGTCAGTCAAATGAGAAAATATGAAATGTTACAAATCTAGCTGTCAGTCATTTTAGAGTGAAATAGACTGCTTTGAATGGTAAATTAGTAGACTATACTTGACAATTTTGGAATTGGTGTAGGATTTTGAACCAAAAGTAACTTGAAAACAGCAGTGTCAATTTCAGAGGTCAGGCACGTGTAAAAAAAAGAAGTATGGCCTCGGTTTAGTTGAGGAAAGAAGCTTGTAGTAGATACTCTCCGGGTACTAAAACTTGATCCATTTTGCTCTCAAGATGGTATAGATACATTTTTAATACTGTTATGTATGTTGATTGCAATATACAGTGCTAAAGTAACTCTTTCCCTATTGAGGTTATCAATAGTTCTTAGGAATGTCTTACAGACCCCCTGATTTGTACTACTAAAATTGTACGTTTGAGTCATAGAATCACAGAACAGTTTGGGATGGCAATGACCTTTAAAGATGATCTAGTCCAGTACCCCTGTCATGGGTGGGGTTATCTTTCATTAGATCAGGTTACTTGAAGTTCTGTCCGACCTGACCTAGAACACTGCCAACAATGAAGAAATGAGCTTCTTATGAACAGTTATTTGTGTGTGAGTGCATGTAAATGTATATATGAAAAATACTGACACATAGACAACATCCTTCTTTTATATATGCATAGGTACATGAAATGTTGACCTTAAAATCACTTAACCATATTCACTTTTACTGTTGCTGATATAAGTCTAATTTGTCCTAGTTTTGATTGATAAATGTAGGAAGAATCCAAACCACTATTGCAGTAAAACCGCAAGAGTCGAAAAGGATATTTATTGATGAGAAAAGATAGACTGCAGCTATTTAAGAAAGAGACTCATAACCTAAGCAATCACTTCATCAGACAGCCTATATTAGAGGTGAACAGGTATTAGGAAAGGATTTTTTAAAAATAGGAAAATATAGGAAAAAGAAAAAAATCCTGACTATTCTCCTCTTGGAATTTCTATGCCTTGTACCCAGTGGCTGTTTTATAGAATTTGTACTGCTTTCTTTGTTCCTGCTGCTGCTGTCACCCCCATCTGAGTTGTATCTCAAAACATTCTTCTTCTTTTCTGTATTTTCCCATTATGTCAGACAACTACACAAATACAAGGAAATTGCTCACTGTTGTGACCATTTGGTAGCATTCTTTTGAGATAGGTTTGGCAGAGTGGGCAGCTGGTGTTCTGTGTTTTTAAGTGAAGGTTAATCACTTAATACTTACTTGCCACAGTGATGTCATTGCAACTATCCTTTCTAGTAGCTTAGTAGCCTGATGCTGTTGATTGACTTCTGTCCCCTATTCCCAGCTTTGTGAACCTGTCCTTTCCCTTGTACAGATCTTTAACAGCATAATTCAGGAGAATATGGTAACTCCACTTAAGCCTGAGAGAGCACAGCATAAATAGTAAAATATCTAAATTATATCAAGTCTCTGATGTTAGAATCTGGTGCGTAGAATGAGACTCTAATACACTTTTGATGCCTAGCTAAGGCCTTTGCAGTATTATGCTAGACAGTTATGCAATTACAAGCTATGTCTACTTTACAGAATGCGGGAAAAATGAAACCTAGGATAGGAATCAAAGCTCAGATGAAATGGGTGTTTCAAACAGGTCAGTGGCAGAGAGGGTAATGGAACCCAGGGTATCCGAGATCCAATTCTTTGCTCTGCTAATTGGCCAAAATTATTATCAAGAGGAATAAATATATTTAAAAAATATGATTCACGACGGGTTTTCTGTCTTGGAAGAGTAATTTGGCTAAAATTATTTCTGATAAAATGAGAGTAAAAATTGACAACATGAATACTGAGGATAAAAATGCTAAATATAGATAAAAGTAGGGGTTATGTCCATGTGACTTTTTTCGTATTTTTTTCCAACAATATATTTTCTTTAACTTATTTTTCACTAGAAGAAACCTTTTATTCTGCAGTAGATGTGTGAAGATAAAAGCAATATGAAACCTTTAAGGAAGCAGAAAACATGCAGAGTTTCCTTTTGGATGTTATAGCCTCAGAGATTCTTAATGTCTAATTATTATTCAGGTTTCTAACAGAAAGGTGTTACATTTCAGTTGCTTGTTCATGGAGTATCCTTATTAGTCTTGAATATCTTTAATTTCATAACTCATTAGTTTGATTATTAATAAATGTAATTGGAGTAAATGCATGCAGTTGTTAAATAATCTAAATATCCTCTAAAAAGTTATATAATTGCTGCTATTTGGAGTAAATACATTTTAAATGTAGTTATCTAAAGTAGATACTTAACTCATGGTAAGCAAAGAGACCTTGATTTTACGGGTACTGAACAAAGGAAAATTTCACCTACTTCAAGGAGAATTGTCTTTCTGAGGACTAGGCTAATATAACTTAGATTACTTTGGACAAATTTAGATTACTTATAATTAACTTTGCATACTTTAAACGGATTTTTCTTATTGATGTTTGTGAATTTTCGAATTAATATTTTATGTGTCAGTAAACAATCATTTTCTTCTACGCACATGCATTATGAAGGTACTGACGTTCAGAAAAATATTGTCTCTTCACTATCAATTGTAAATATTCATAGACACTATAATACTGATGAAGAGCAGTATGATCAATCAAAAGGTGAGGAGGCTTCTCATTATGTAGTAAAATACTGATATCTCTAACTTATAGTGGTCTGGCAAATCTTTTTGTATTCTAGTTTCCATGGCATTACATTTGCGTAGAAATGAGCCCTTTTCAGTTAGTTACATAAATTCATTTTTATCCCAAATCCGCAAGATGTTCTACGCGTGCAGACCTGTGAGCCTACGAGACATCCTTTGGTTTAAGCAATTGTAACAGATTTATTTCTTGCTTATAATAAAACATCTTATGAAAGATAGGATTTTTTTTTTTGACATATATTTAATCTTTAAGAGTTGATGTTTGTAATGTGAAAAGTTACATAACTTTAGGCTATTTAATGAAAACTTTGTTCTCTGCACACTCATGAAGGAGCATAGGGCAGATGGAGGAACTTGATTAATACCCTGCTCGGGCTACTCTCTGGGTCACCACAGGAATGTGATCAGTCCATAAAAAGTTCACATTCTTCCAAGCACAGGGGTGCATAGAGACATGATAGTAGGCAAGGGAACTGCAGTATCCCAGTCTAGGGAACGAGCTCCTTCCCTGGGCATTAGCCCTACGGGCTGTGTGAGGCTTTCTACTGTGAATCAGTAGAAGCAGTTCTCCAGGTCAACTTACAGATCGAGGAGGTCACTGCCTAGGCCTATGGGATTTGGTATAGGATACAGGAATAGAGAGTTTTATGGTTGTGTGAGACTTATAGGATGTTTTGAGTAGGAACCAAAGGGGAAGAATGGGAGGGAACAAGGTGGTTTGGGGAGGAACATGCATGGGGAAAATAAAAAGGATAAGGGGATAAAAGGAGCCAGTCAAAGAATCACAAAATGGTAGGGGTTGTAAGGGAGGTCTGGAGACCATCTTGTCCACTGCTGCTGCCAAAACAGGTTAACCTAGGGCAGGTTGCACAGGAATGCATCCAGGAGGGTTTTGAATCTCTCCAGAGAAGGAGACTCCACAGTCTCTTTGGCAGCCTGTTCCAGTGCTTTGTCACCCTCAGAGTAGTTCTTCCTCATGTTCAGATGGAGCTTCCTGTGTTTCGGTTTGTGCTTGTGGCTCCTTGTCCCCTTGGTGAATCCATGCTGACTATTCCTGATAAAGTCCTTTTCCTTCGCATGCTTAGCAATGACCTCCAACATGAGCTTTCCAGGGATGGAAGTGAGGCTGACTGATCATTACCCTTCTCTGTGCACTGTGCCTGATAAGTACAGCCTGTCCTGTCATCTTCTAAAACTCTATTTCTAACTCTTTTCCTGGTTGAGAGGGTATCTTGTGTATGTTAGTGTGGGTGTGAGTGTACAGTTGTTAGCAAAGACCAAGCTGGACTAGCCTGTAAGTGCCTGGGAGTGAAGGAGGTCTCTGTGTCTCTGAAGGTGAGAGCACAGTAGGCTAGTGGAGGGACCAAGGGATCAAGGCCAATTGTTGGAGAGGATGAGACACCTGTGCGTGTGTTCCTGTGCAGGAGGCTGCTTGGAGAGTGAGAATCCAAGGCCAGCTGATGGATAGATTGTATATCTAAATCCAGTTATTAGAGAGATGCATAGGGATATGTGAATGAGGATATTGAACTAGCAACTGGAGTGGGACTGCAGTCTCAGGGGCTTGTATGTCCAGGTGCCTGTAAGTGGGGAGACTAGGATCCAGGGGCCAGCCACCATGACCCAGACTGCTGGAGAGATCCACATTGTAGATATGTACATAAATATATTTCCCACTTCATCCTGATCTTCCCACCATGAGCAGACAGCAGAATGAGGCTATTGGCGCTCTTTGTGTCCATGCGAGTGCTGAGTGTTTCTACTGTTCTGTGTGACCAGCTGTGTATGTTCACTATATACCTGTGCTTGTGAGAATCCTGTGAATATGTGCTCAGCCTTGCAAATGGTTGGACATGGAGGTATAGAGTTGCAGCAACCTTGTCTGTATTGTGCTACCAGATACCGTATATACCATATACTTTAGGCATTGTGGTTAAACAGCCCAGCTTTGAATTTTATAGAAGTGTGGAACTGAAAGTGTTATGGGGTTACTTAAACAGTTGTGGCATAGCTTCTTGTTCATAAACTTATTTAAAAACATCAAAAAAATATAATTTTGATTGTAGTTATTATGGAGTTTATTACAATACTGAATTATAAAAATGTATGATTTGGTGAAAGGACTTATTGTGAGAGTAATCAGAAAAAAAAATGCCAAGTGTACCATTAGAAGACATCAAGCAATGATTTGTTTCATGCAAGAATTGACTGAAGTATCTGATTGACAAATGCTGGATTGAGAGGCTTAATTTAAGGAAGGGAGAAAGACTCAGAACTTCCTGGTTATTGTTCAAATTGAAATACTTTAGGAAGCACCTATCAGGCTACCCAGTTTCTGTGGCACTTGTTTTGGATGTGACTGGAAACCAGTTTTTTGGTGGAGATTGGAAGAGAATTGTGTGCAATATAATTATTATCTGAGTTGTGGATTGCACTTTATCCTTGTGTTCAGTAGCGAATTATTTGGTATACAGTGTGGGCTCCACAGACTTGCTTGTTCAGGCATCGCTGATCTTTTCATTTCTGTTTGTAACTAACTGTAACTTTTGAGTAGACTTGGCTAATATGAATGAAGAAAGAAGAAATGTGGATAGTTCTGAGCTGCAAAGAATTCGGTATCTCTGATCAAGTGAGTGGTTCCAACATCCTCAAAAAAGGGAAAACAGGTCTGTTTGAGTGTATGCTGCTGTCCTCTGGTATTAGGAAAGTAACCTGTAGCCACATCTTTAAGCTTTTCTTTACCATCAAGAAAATTTGGAACTTGTCATTGTTAACGATAAAAAAAAAAACCCTGCATTTTTCTTAGTCACGTGACTCCAGGCTTTATTTAAAAGACAAATTTGGATGCTGAAAGACTATGATAAAATCATGATAACAGCAATTACTTGAACCTGATTATTATTTCAGATGAAAGATTTAGAAAACCAGTCATTTTGACCTACTGTTATTTCCCCTTGGGTAGTGTGTGCGCTGGCATAGGATAAGAAGCAGTACCTTCTAGATGAATGGGGCTGTAACAGTTAAAGGGTTGAGTGCAGTAGTGTGGCTAATCTCTAGTTTGAGTAACAGTAATTTTTAGAAGTTATGATCTAAGAGTGTTCTTCACCACTTGTCTTTATTACTATGTGCTGATTTTTACTTTGTAAAGTCTATAAAACACCTACTGAAAAAAATATTAATATACATTTAAATCACTAGAAGTAAACCAAACAAACAAGAAATCACTGGGAAACGAAGGCAACTGGCTTTGTGTGTTGTTAGGGCTACGTAGTTAATTACTAAACCTCAACCTCTTACTGCCACTATATTTTAATTGGGACTTAAAGTTTGGGAAAAACCTCAATTCCTAGGGAAATCCTGTAGGGAATTTATTCAGATCTGAGGAAAATTTGCACATGCCACAGAGCCAGTAGAATCACCAGTGGATTTTTAATTCTACCAGTGCAGCCATGATAAGAGGACAAATTAATCTTTCTGTCCACATTAGTTCAAAATGTAATAACTGACACACGACATGTCTGCCTTGCCTCTGCCTGCCTATGTGCATTATTTTCAGGTGACTACTGCTCCCAAAACTGTTCAAACTGCCTAAGCATTTGGGTATGGTTTGGTCTGACAGCATATATGACCAGAAGCAACAGACTATCTAATTTCATTAGCTGCAACCACCCTGCAGTTCTTTAGTATTACTTTACTGTCCCTTGCCTTATGTCAGGCCTTTTGTCTGTAAAATGCTTCAGCATCCTTCATGCTAGAGGCATTATGTAAACCTAAGATGATCATATTAATAACTTTTAAGCAAAATGGGTTGCTTTCATTCCCTATCATTAAATCTGCTGTGTTCCCCCCTCCACCCTACCCTCCCACCTCCACCCCATGCAACAACTGTTATTCCAAATAGCTTTCGGGAACTGCTGCAGACAATTGTTTTGATGCACCATATGCTCTGGATGTTAAATTATTTTTTGACAGACTTTCATTAGTAAGTGACATGGTCTAAGCACGGGACACAAGCCAGCTCATTTTTAATGTCTGGCAAGGATGTTTCCAATGACCCTGACCATGTCAGTGATATTCCCTGCTATGTTTCTACTCTCTGTAATGTTGGTGTATTAAGAGTCTCCTCAGAGGACATGTAGGAGAGCTAATTAGTCAATTACTATATCAAGTATTTGGCAGATTAACTTGCCTATATAGAGTATACGAGGTTAAGTGGCATTTTATTCATAAGAACAATCATAAGCAATATATTGGAGAAGCTATGTGGGCTATATAAATGTATCATATTTGTACCCACTATGCAAAATGGAACTATTCAGATGACCATAAAAAATAAAAATGTAATTGGAGGCTTTTACACATAGGAAGTCATCTTCTCAAGGTGGGAGCAGAGGCAGGGAGATACTGCAACTGCTGTTATGAAGCAACCTCCATGTTATCAGCACGCTTTTGCTTTAATATAAAGTATGCAAATACCATATATATATATATATAAAATCATTAAGTACTATTTGTATGACTAGAATGGACAAGCACGTTTTAAAGAACCGCTAAGGTTTTTAGTACAAACTTAATTTGACTTACAGTTAAAGATCAACTCTGTTAGTCTAGTGACATTTGCCAGTCCCTTAGGTTATGATATAAAATGAGTTTCATTGTACTCATTTATCTCACAAAATGGATACAACTATGTGTAACTTATTTAGTTGCAGTGGGGAAGCAAAACTTTATTTATTAATTTTTAAGCATGGTACATAATTCAGCAATGTGATACATTATTCAATTGGTAGCATCACATTTTCATTCAAATTACCTTCTTACTATTTTATAAAAATCTTACTGAGTTTTTTTCTTTTTCAGGGAAGGCTTCCCTGTTGACACCCTTTTCCTTCTTGCTGAAGGAATTACATTAAATGTTTCTAAATGCATCGGAACCATTCAATGTGTCAGCAGCATGGAACCACATCACAGAACTGTGGATGATCCTTAGTTCAGGGATAAGGCTAGCTTCTTGGCATCCTTTTTGCTACCTGCCAGATGAAAGTAGTTTGGTTTCCAATTCACATGTTAAATAGAAAGCAACTACTGAGTTGGCATTTTTTGTCTAAATTGCTTTTATATGTGAAAACATTTTCCAGTGTCAAGCCTTGCTTTATACTTTTGATCTTTAATTTTTGATAGAAAATCATTAGGAATTTCAGTACGGCTCTCGCAATGAGCCACTGATAATGTCTTTTAATATGCCACTTTCCAATCTTGCCCAAATTAGTTGTACAGAAGGGTGACAAAAATGACTATAGTAGAACTTGCCTTGATTTTTAATTGTTGCTGGTTATGACATTCCTGAACTATGCTTACTCAAAGTGTCTGTGCGTTAGAAAGAATACAATGAATGGATAGGTACAGTAGATATGATTCTAAGACCAGTTGTTATTTATCAGATATTTGGAAACACAAGATGATTTATTTTACTGAACTCTCACCGTCACAAAGCTTGCCATCAACTCTCAACAAAATTCTAGGCTTCTTCAGAAGCCGCTGAAGAAATGCACATCTTGAGACTTACGTTTAAAATACAAGGTAAGGGAAGTAGTTTTCTGAATTTTAGAAAAAAAAAAAAAATCATTAAGTCATGGAATGGTTTGGGTTAGAAGGCACCTTAAATATCACCTAATTCCAAGCCCCCTGCCATGGGCAGGGACACCTTCCATAAGACCAGGTTACTCAAACCCTTATTCAGCCTCGCCTTGAACACTTCCAGGGATGAGGCATCTACAACTTCTCTGGACAATCTGTTCCAGTACCTCACTGCGCAGTGAGGAATTTCTTCCTTACACCTAATCTTAATCTACCCTCTTTCAGTTTAAAGCCATTACCCCTTATCCTGTCACTATAGATCCTTGTGAAAAGTCCCTCCCAAGTCCTTTTCTGCAGGGTTGCTCTCAATCCACTCACCACCCAGTCTGTATCTTTGCTTGAGATTGCCCTGACCCATGTTCAGGACCTTGCACTTGGCCTTGTTGAACTTCATGAGGTTTGGTTTGCCTGGGCCCACCTCTCAAGCCTGTAAAATACATAAGAAATATCTTGAAAGGATATAAAAAGAAATACTGAGTAAGGAATGTTTTTCTTCAGGAGAATATTTTTTTATTTATTTTTTGTTGTTGACTGTAGACCAATTTGACATTTAAGTGGAAAATACAAGGATTGAAAGGAACAAGTGGTTTCATTTTCTGACCCGTGACAATATGACAATTGTACTAACTCTCACTAATATAGCAAATACCATATCAGTTTATGCTCTGCCTTTTTTAAAGGGGTACAGCATTAAAAACATGGGCTTTCATATGATTTAATTTTCTTCTACAAAGAAGTTTCTTTTGTTTGAAAGAAACCCTAAAACTTATTTTCAGTCTACTTGAATCACTGTATTACATGACCACTGGAATGCGTTTTTGTACTTTAGATCAATAGCAAACATCTATTATTGTTTCCTGTTATGATAATTCAGAATGGTTTTGTTAGGTTATGGAATTTCAGTTAGAGCTGATATTTTGTTAAGATAGGGTCTGTTCAGCCAGGAGAAGAGAACGCTCTGGGAAGACCTTATAGTGGCCTTCTAGTTCCTGAAGGGGTCTACAGGAAAGCTGGAGAGGGATATTTTATAAGGGAATGTAGGCCCTTATATAGGACAAGGGGCAATGGTTTTAAACTAGAGCAGAGTAGATTTAGATTAGACATGGGGAAGAAATTCTTTACTGTGATGGTGGTGAGACACTGGAACAAGTTAGCCAGAGAAATTGTGGATTCCTCATCCCTGAAAGTGTTTAAGACCAGGCTGGATGAGGCTCTGAGCAACCTGGTCTAGTGGGAGGTGTCCCTGCCCCTGGCAGGGGGGTTGGAATTAGATAATCTTTAAGGTCCCTTCCAACTCAAACCATTCTATGTTTGTCTTAAAGGTCTTCATTACAGCATGTTTAATTTTGCTTTCGAATCAGTTGGGTTTTGTTAGTGTGTAACAGAAGTTTCTAAGACAAGGTGGAACAGAAAACTACTGTAGGAAACTGGAGAATAAAAGGCTGGCCATATAATGATTAGCTATTTCAACCAAACTTTGTTACAAGAGTCTTTTTCTGAAGCTGAAAGTAAGTAAAAGTTAGGAAATTTTAATAATCTTTACTTGGTGGATATGGTGTTACACACCTGAGCCAGCTTTGAATCAAAACCTCACCACTCAGGAAAAAGTTTCAATTAACGGGCGTGAATAGAACTGAACAGCATGAGAAGAGCAGTCATCCAGCCTAGCTTCCTGCAAGGTTAGAATTATTCTCTCAGCGCATTTCATTAAATGTGTGAAGTCTGCTTTTGTATATTCTAAACTAGCCATTTTCATATGAGGTTGTGCAGGCAAATTTCTATTGGTATAGGTAATGTCTAGATTAGCCATTCTTTGCACAAATGTGATTCTAACCTTCATTACTTTCTTGCTTTTTCTGCCATCTTAAATATCTTTCTTTTTTTGGTGTCTTTGCATGTTCCTCCTAAACCTTTATAGATTATTTGACAGCATAATTTAGGATCTCATTAAGGCAGCATTACTGGTGTTGCTTTACAGTATTGTGAGGAGAGTTGAATCTACCATTGGGCATCCACAACCTTTGCTAACGTGCTTTCTCTCTCATCGTACAAAATAGTAAACCATAATAAAAATAATTTCAGAATCTTCTAGTTAATACACTGGCATTTATTATTAACTTTATTTACAGCCTTTGGCTTTGTATGAGTGAGGCAGTAACGAAATCACTTCAGGAATAGTATTTAAGAAAGATTTTATGGGAGTATATAATAGTAACAAACTTCTAGATGATATTGAGTATTCCTTTTACCACTTCCTAAAAGCTGAGCGGCAGTAAGTCAACAGTGAAATACTGACTTCTTACAGTAATATTGTGATAATAGTCCAATGATCAAATTTCATACAGATTTCAGCAAGGTGCATAAATGTTTTAAGTACCTTTCCAAGTATTGATCTCACCTTTTTCTGTGGTATTAAACTCATTTTACTTAATGGGAGTCTTGTCCATCTGAATACTATTCTAGAGACAGTATAAACAATCAAAGATAACTAAAACATGTGGTAAATTATAGATTTTTTTTTAACTTTTTGTTTCACAACTGGTTAAATTACAAATGAATCTCCAGTTAGATAATCATGTGTTTACATTTCTGTTAATGCTTCATTCTTTTCAGCTTAGTTTACAAACTAAATATTATTTTCTGGAAAAGCAAACATGCCCCACCACATGTCCATGTCGTCGTCGTCATGTTGTGTCGTGTCCCCCGTGTCGTCCCCTCCGCCCCCCCGCCCCGTCCCCCCGCTAGTAGCTAGGAGAAAAAGACAAAAAAAATAAGCAAGTGGTGATGGGAGGTAAGAGAAGACAGGTATGTGAGTCTGTGACAAACTTTTCCTTTACTGTTTCAGATTCTATTTGTGCCAGGTATAAATCATGAATTTAAATAGCCTAGAAAAAAATATATATTGCAGATGTCTAGACTGTGATATATTTTCCTTCTTTTAATGTTGCCACACTTGGTCATGTGTAACCTGAATCTCACTGAAGAGATAGATGTCAAAGTGGAGAGTGGGGGGAAGTAAAAATATAACTAGTATTTATTAAACAGAAGTTAGGAAAGTGTACACAAGATCAAGAAAATGAATACAGTACATGTATAAATTTCAGGTTTTTGTAAGATTAACAGGTCTGTATGCTGTCTGCTAGTACTGGTTATGGCACTTGGGTCTTTGAGTTAGCTGAAAAATACCTGAAACTGCATGAAGGTAGTCAACTCTCTATGGAGTACTCATCTAAGGGACTTTATGTGCATATTTTTACTCTAGGAACTGCAGCAAGTATATTGCAGTCAAAAAGTGTCTCCTGATATGCTGTGGTTTCAGGGAGAAAAAGGCAGAATAGCTGGTGAATTGGAGTCAAACCATCTACTTTTAGTTCAATTGTATTTCTCATAACTTTTGTAGACAGGCACAGTAGATGTACATATCTAATATACTTTTGTGAAGAAAAAGCAACAGTTTTTGATAGTCTGCAGTGAAGAATGTGTCAGCTGCTATTTTTTTTTGTACTTGTGCTCAAAAAATTCATTGCTGAGCTAAATGCCTAGCTATGGAAAATGTCATGAGGTTTTTCTTATGTTCTTTCTGTAGCAGAAATCTTTTCCATTGTTCTTCAATGGACGTGTTAGTTGGAGATAAAACCACCTCGACTTCAGTTAAACTACCTTCAGAAATGAAAGCCATTTCTGTTAAGTAGTGGCTTGTAAAACTGTGTCTTAAGTATCTCCTTTATTTAGCAGTAGTGAAGCAGGAATTTACTTTGTTTAAATAACTTAATTTCTTTTGTATCCTGGGAAGTTCCTCACTTCCCAGATGGAGTACTAAATAGTCCTCTCTTTGGAGTTCCAAATCTTATTCAAATGTTTTGACAGATGAGGACAATACGTGATCTCACTGCTCTTTTCCCATTCAGACAGCCAGAAAAGGTTATTTCTCAGCTACTCAAGTGCAGGTTTTTCCCTTGGGTGATTCTCTTGAGTGTGAGATGTTTCAAACGGCCATGATCTAGGAAACAAGTGATTAGGAAAATAATTAGACTCAAGAAGTCTACTTGATAGTTCTTAAAACTTAGCAGTAGGCTAGGATAAGCTCTGCCATTATTTAAAAACATAATAAATTGGAAAAAAGTTAAATATTTTACAGCAATTTTATAGAATAAGCTAATGATTTCCTTTCACAAGTTTAGCCATAAGCCAAATATTTAGGATATCAACTAAATGTGAATTTGAAGTAGAGAATCATGAAGATGCTGTTTTGAGACCACTGACTCCGTATCTACTTCATTCCAATGCCTGTACATTGACAAAATGTGTAATCTTTTTTTATGGAAACTAAATAGTAGAAAACTGCTTGGTTGAAATTACCCATTTACTGGATGTCACTGCTGCACATAAATACCTATGAAAAGCTATCTGCCACCATTCAACATTCAGTCAAACATGCAAAAAAAAAAAAAGAACGGGAACTCTATTTCTGCCTCTGTCAGTGGAAGAATTATGAGCATTTCACTTGCCACCTGTGTCAGAACAAAGTTATTTAACTTCACACTCTACTCACAGGAAGCTATACCGAGTAGTAGCTGATGTATGTACAATTCTGTTACTACTATTAAAAATCATATTACTGGGCTATAACAATAGCCTTTGCAACCATATGTCTGGTTATAATTGTGTTATGAAATTTGATTTCCTGTTGAAAAGAGGCAGTTGTTTTATAACAAGAACTAAAAGATGTCCTTGCTTTCATGTTTTAGTAGTCTCTGCAATACTAACAAATAGAAGTTGATATGAAAAGTTTTACGTCTGGATTTGTAATACATCATAAAGAAGTAACAGTGCTTTAAAGCTACTTTTAGTTGAATGTCTCCTCTTTGCTCAGAATGCTATGTTTATTTACCCTTGACTATTCCTCAGGCCAGACTTTTTTCCCCTCTAAGTTCAATATAATGGATGACAAGCTAAGTAATTTCAGCCATAGCAGAGCAGAATATGTATACAACTTAGTATAATGTTCATTCTTTCACCCTATCAACATCCATGCAAGACGAATTTCAGAAAGGTAATGTGTCAGGTAAACATGAAAATGGGAAAGAGCTAGGAAATTCAAACTTTAAAGTTCAAAGCTGAAAAAGAATAAAATTGATTAATGAGTCCTTAAATAGTTGGTTCCTATTACAGCAGTACAGATCTAAAGCATACATTTTATTTTGTCAGGGCTTTAGTTGCAGACTGTCACTTCAGCATCAACAATTTCCATCCACATGTCTTGTGTAATATTCTCATAAAAACTGTTACAATTGAAAAGCTGTTTTGGACGATGCTTCAGGTTATAGTACTGAAAGAAGAATAATTCTACTTACACCCAGTCTTTGCTATAGCAGATCATAAAAAATGGTTCTTTCTGCTACAGTCCATAGCTATGAATCTATTTGGAGTTTTATCAAGTATAAAATAATTTTTTGCAGAGAATTTTAAAGAAGAAATCTATCAGCTTGTGGTTCCATGTCTGTATTGCTTAAAAAAGAAATCGTGAGCTCTTATATAGTCAGTTCATAAGGGACAACTGAAAGCTGACCATAAACTACACTATTACTTATGCACTTTTTGTGGTAAAAATTGCATTTACTTAAAATTGTAAACTTAATTTATATAGAAACAATGATTGACTTTTCTGGTGGTTATTTTTTCTTTGTAATTTCAAAATTTGCTACAATATTAAATGACTATTGTGAAGCAAACCATCTTTCACATTAGTGTATGTATATGTGCACTTTCAGCTTCAGACCGTTCGGAAAACATTTCATTAGTCAGACAGGAAGTATTAATCAATATTAAACAATGTTTGTCCATCAAATATATTGTTAAAAAATAATTATGCTGCTCTTCATCAAAAGCAGATTTCAGTCTTCCTAAAAGTGACCTTGGGATGTTTTCATACCATAAGGTATCGTAAAGATGGTATGGAACAAGCATAGCATACATTAGTTCTTGTTATATCCCCTTCTCTAGGAAGCCCTTGCACCTTACTTAAAACTTTGGTAAAGTTAAGGGTAAGTGTTCACAACAGTCTTGCTGACCTGATTGAGATTAAAGGTGTTTGGGTTTTGCCTGAATTAAATATAGGATCCCCTCTGATCTTTTATTTCAAGTATGTATTAATAAATTTGTTGCTGTATTTTAGACTCATTATAAGGTCTATCCTGGTTTCTTGCTAATCACTACCCAAATCATCACATCATTCAGCACAGCCTTAAACCCAAGCACATGCTGAATCTGAATTTGCTCTTTTCTGGTTACTTGAGCAGAGATATGTAAATTTTTAATAAGAGCCTGAGAATTTTTATAATTAATCTGGTTACAGAATTATTGGATTACATGTCAGATTTTTTGAGGCAGGATTTGTGTATGAAATATCTGTCTAATATTTTCATGCACTGCTTAGGAGAAATATTCAGGTCTGGATGTCCAGCTACTGTTGCTATAATACAAATGTCTTTTTTTTGTTCTAGCCCATGAAGACCTACATATTTATTATTTTCTGTTGTTTATTTCTACAGTAAACTAGGGCTCCAATAGCACATGCTCTTCCAGATTTAAATATTGGCACTTACGGTGCAAATATTTTAGCCTGATTTTAAGTCAACCTTTTTTTTATTAGTAAACATACTGAAAGGAATATTCTGGTATAATGGAAGAGTTCTGACATACTAACCTACAACCTTAACATTGAGTTATAGTGTTATACCTTCTTGTAAAGACAAATATGTTGACAGTAAATTTTCAAAATATTACTGAGAGCGCTTGTGTTTGTGGCAAAAATGTTGCTGTTAATGTACTGCAACATTTAATGACACTTCTGTGTGTTAGAAAGGAAGAAAGTGCCTTCATTAGAGATAGAGACTGAATTGGAGCTTTTGTTTTTGTGCTCATTACATCTCTCTCCCTCTTCCATGTTGTCTACAATTTTTATTAAATGTAGCTTTTTTTATAATCACATTCCTCTGAAAACTGGAGAAAATCAATCAACAAGGAGAAACAGGTAACAGATCGCGTTTGACCAATTTGACCATTATGTTGACGAGAAGGAAAAAGTGATACAATTTGCAAAGACATCTTTTACTTTTTGGTTGGGTAGAGAAGACCAGAGTAACAAACATGAGGAAGACAAAGATGAGGAAGTCAAAGTTCTAGCACTGTAGGAGACGAAGCCAGTTGCAGTTGAGTTAAAAATAAAACAAAGTTGGACCTGTTGTAGCATAAGTGGCAGAAACAAAGCAACTCTGAAGAAATTTTAAACTACTGAATTCCTCTTAAAAATAGTGTACTCTCCAAAGACCGAAAGAAAATATTTATTTATGCATCCTTTAACCAGTGAAGTTATGATCTGAGGAAGTTTTGAGATAAGTATAGTAGCCTTTTTTTTATTCAAATATTGAAAAATTGGCCACCAAATCCTTTCTTTTCCTTTTTATCCACTTCTCTAGCTCTTCATTCATAAACTGTGAAGCAGCTGACATTCTGCTCATGTACCTGAGGGCAAAAAAAACATGCTGACATGCGGATGATTAAGCATGTGCCCACAAACAATTGGCTCTGACCCTAACTTGTGTCGAGCGGTTGGCATGACTCCTGATTAGTAATTAATTAAATCTGCCAGCAGACACTAATGGTATCTTCCCATGGAATGGCATGCCAGAGCCATTAAGAATAAACTATTTGATTCTGATTCCTGTCTTATGCTTTGTCAGTTCAGCTGGATATCTAGTTAATGTCAGTAGATACACGGTGTGAAATATTCATTTAGAAAAAATGCTGTCTAGAACATAATGTTAATTTTAAGCTCAGAGCATTTTTTTTTCTGAGTTGTACTACTTCTTGCTCACTGTATAGGGAAGTAGCAAGTCTACTATGGCATCCAATTGCTAAAACCAAAATATTAAAAAAAAACAACCAACAAAACCCCTCAAACCACACTTCCTCTCCCACTGCCATGTCAGATGTAGCTTATATAATGAAAATATCAGTTTTGATTCTGCAAGGTACAAGAATATTGCTTGAGATTTAAACTGCAGTTTGGGTTTTAAGTGTATTTCAATACAACTGATGATATTGAAATTATATTGTAAAATGCCTCATGGACTTTAATTTCAAAGACATTTTACTATTGAATACCTTTTGTCCTTCAGGCAACATCAGCTCCTAACAGCTGATGGACACCTGCTAGTTCTACTCATTTCTATGGAAGGCAGTTCTCAGGACTTGTCATATTTATTGACCCTTTCTTATCAAAAGGTCTGATTTAAAGCTCTTGAAGTGCAAAAAATGACTAGAGGCCACAACTATCCCTTAGTCATAGTTGTGTAAACCCAAATTAACTTCACTGATTCAAAAGTTTAGAAGCTGAACACTTAGGTGAAAAAAACCCAAAGACCTTCAAAAGTAAAGCATTATTATATTAAGTACTGCTGAACACTTTGGATAGAAAGCAGTGCAGGAATGGCAGTAGCGGTCTGCCTCATTTTTGTGGTCAATTCTAATTGTTCATTTTAGGACAGGGAAAGGTCTTTTGAATAAACTTGTATTTTGTGCATATATTTATACAGATAATAAAGTTGTTAGCCTGATTGGGATGAGGTTTTGGAACATTACTGCAGTTGATACTACTGTTTTGTTTGTTTATTTTTAAGAATGTTAAGGATTTTACTAAACATTTTCTGAATAAAAACATTTCAACAGCTATAAAGATCAAAACAGTGCTGTCCTCTGGGCAGATGGGATTACCTTTCACTTTGGTGTATTTATCTGGAACTTGTATTGCATGAGGCAACACAGAGTCTGCCTTAAGTCTCTAATTGTGACTCTTCTGCATGAGATTCTTCTTCAGATATTTTAAAGTACAGGTCAGAAAGCCTGCCCTGCTTTTCCTGGACTGATCTTATTGCCACGCTAGTAAAATTTAACCCATTGTCCTACAAAATTTTTTTATGCAATGCTGTCAGCATAGGACGTTTTTTGCATGTGACCATGTCTATAGTCTATGCCTGTCTCCTCTTGCATGAGGAGGACAAACACACAAACAGAAGTATGAGAGAAACATTCAAAACAGTTCTCATGCTCTGTGGAGGGAGGTGCATTTGAACCTAAGGATATGTCTAGGATCGACCCCTAATTGCATCAACTGATGTAATTATGAATGACTCTTAGGGAAGGTTTCTACTGCACTCCACATAGATGTGTCTGAGAAACAGCTTTTCTTGAGCAACCCCAGAAGAAACTCAGCCTTTAAGATCCAAGAGTTGAAGTGTTGCAAAGTAACTGTTTTGGATCAGGTTTTGAGAGGTGGCTATTTTATCGGTGAGCTTTTTGTTCCTTGGTATAAATAAGCTACCTGAGCACCAGGCAGCCATAGGTCTTTATTTGGAGGTTAAACTGAAAAGATAGAGTGGTACCTGATTACAGGGAAATGTAATAGAAATTTTTATTCACTTTTGGAAGATTAAAGATATGCTTTATTATATACCATGGAAGAATTTCTCCCCTGCATTTTCCTTTGACCTGTGCTGTCTCTTTGGATGCTGATGAGCACTGCTGACACTAGGTCTACCCTGTAATCTGTCTCCAGGTGGAGAAAAACAACCTTTGCCATGGGCATGTTTTGAATGAATTCATATGTGTCTAGACTGAGATAAACATAAGGGTGTCTGGCTCCATGAAGACATTTTGGAGGGCCAAACATCCTTCTCTCTTTCTCTTCCAAACAAGCTTCTTTCTCACACTTTTTCACAATTTACCTCTGGTAAGGAAGATGTAAAAGGGAATGCCTTCTGCAAAGCTCTGCCAGAGCACCAGCAAGTGCTGGACAAGTTATGATGGGAGTGTTAAAAGTTTCTGTGGGATAAAAAATGTTCAAAGATGCTTTGTCTGAGGAATGTGTAGTCAACACGTCTAGGGAGCATTTTCATCCTCTACTTGGGTTATTGTGGGCTCTGTCTCCCAAGTGAGTGCAAGGTCTGTTATGTTCTTTACCTTGTAAGAACAAAGCTAGAACCTATAGTTTGCCTGTAATCTAATCTACAAATTTCAAGGGTGGTTTATAAAGGAAGACCCATGTTATTCAAGGCATGTATCTCTGAAGAGCATAGTTTTTACTCAGAGGTGAAAGATGAACTCATCACAGATATGCTTCTACATCTTTTTTTTTTTTAGGCTGTTTTATTTTTATATTTTTCCTTGGAGGGTTTGAGTTTTTTTTTTCTAAATCTTATCCAGCAGTTTTGAAAATAAAATTAGTCTGGTTGATGTCAAAGGTTGCACTTGAATGATGCTCTTCCTGATCACTGATTCCAGCAGTACTGCCCTATTGAAAAGTGCTATAATCCTTAGGGATGAAAAGTGATAGGTGCTACTTGAAAGCAAAGTCTTATCTTTTGGCAGATCTAGGTCAAAATATCAGTTGGAGCAGGAAAACTCACCTTTGCTCATTATGTGATTGTTGCAAAGGACAGTTTTGAAGTCTTCCTTGACTATTTTCAGCAGCTATCAGTCTGCTAACCTAGTGCCATGTTAATGGAAGCAATTGCTGCTTGATATCACTCGTCTGGAAATGTTTGTGATTTATCTAGCCTGAGAAACATTTGCTTCTACATAGATGTGGCTGTAGACTTCTATTATTTACAAACTGCATGATAGTAAGGAATGAGAGAGATTGTTGATTAGATCTTATAGGATTGTTGAAGATCCTAGATTAGACAGGAATTTCATGTTCTAGGGGTTCCTATATAACTGAAAGAAAATGCTTGCAATGGAACTAAGATTTGGAAAGACCATTTTTAATCTTTTGATTAATCTACCAAGAGAGATTATGCATGATTTGAATAGAGTTGAGCTGAACACTAGTTCTCTGTTAGTAGATACAGGATTTTTTGCCACTTCTAATGTTTACTCTTTCTCTCTTATAAAATCAAGATTGGAACAAAACCATGCAATGTGTGGAGGGTTAGTTAGTTTTCCAGCTGCCTGTAGAACACCTCATCAAGCTCTTCATCGTGGTTGGGTGGTCCATAACAGACCCCTACCATGACATCTGCCTTGTTAGCCTTGCCCCTGATTCTTACCCATAAGCATTCAACCCTGTCATCACCATCATCATTGTGCTCGAGACAGTCGAGACCTTCCCTAACACACAGGGCCACTCCACTGCCTCTCCTTCTGTACCTATCCCTTCTGAAGAGCCTATAGCCATTCAACACAGCGCTCCAGTTATGGGATTCATTCTACCGTGTTTCCTTAAGGGCCATTAGAGCATAGTTTTCCTGCTGGATAATAGCTTCAAGCTATTCCTGCTTATTGCCCATGCTGCGTGCATTGGTATAGATGAATTTTAGTCGGTGCACCTTTTTGCATGGGAGGGGTCTAGTTCCTACTTGATCGTTCTTGGGCACTGCCGTGAGTCTTAGTTCGTCAACAACCCTGTTGGCTGCCACTACCTGTGGAGCCTCTGGCTCATCTCTGTGAGACTTTNGATCATGCAAACTAGGCAAGCTATCACAGCTGCCATTTGATTTCCCTTCAGAATATTGTTCTTGTTGAAATCTGCCCAGAGCAGCAAATCTATTTTACAGGGGCACCTGGGGAGGTTTGGTGGCTACTGGGGTGCCATGCCTGCCACACCTGGCATAAATTTGTCTCCACTGATCTCTACCTTCTAAGACATCCTGTTTAGTGAGAAGACAGGGAGCCCTTGGTGTCCTGATTTCTGTATGGCTGTTGGGACTCTTTCAGGGAAGGTAGAGCCCGACTCTGCCAGTCCAACTCCCTCTCACACTCCTTGGTAGTCCTCGGCCTTACAATGTCCTGTTTCAGGTCTGCCACAAGGCTGAGGAGGTCATTTATCTGCTCACACTGAATGCGGGTGTTGTCTTTGCAGTCGTTCATTGCAAGTGCAAGGCTCCAGCACTCCCAGCAGCCGGGGTCCTGGACACCTACCTGTTTGTGTGGGACCTCTGTCTGGGTCACCACATTTCTTCTGACAACAGCTTTTGGGCGTGTTGCAACCGTAACTGGACCTGCTCAAGTGACTAAATGCACTGACTCCTGGGACATGCCCAAATGACTCACCACGGCCTCATTTTCAACCTTGATGAGTGCACAGGGGTAGCAGATCGCTGTGCTCCTGAGACATTTAAATGCTCTGCTGAGGCTGTGGCTCCGCCCACACCTCACCTGCCTCTCTTGCAAGACCTGCCGGCGCTGGGGAGGGGGGAGGTGACCCCACTGGCCACATGGAACCCGGTTTCAGGGAGAAAAAGCCCTGTGCACCAAGTTCTGCTGCTCTGCCAAACTGCTGCATAGACGGTCCAGCTCTGAAGGCTGATCTCAGCACCTGTACTCATCCTCTTGACACCCACCCACCCTTTATATATTTATAAGAATTGATAAAATCCCCTGTCAGCCTTCTCTTCTCCAGCCTAAACAGACTCAGGTCTCTCAGCCTTTCTTCATAAAGAGAGAAGTTCCAGTCTCCTAATCATCTTTGTAACACTCCGCTGGACTCTCTCCAGTAGTTCCTTGTCTCTCTTGAACTGGGAAGCCCAGAACTCACAGTACACACTGTACTCCAGATATGGCCTCATTAGGGCAGAGTCGAGGGAGAAGAGAATCTCACTTGACGTATTTGTGACTCTACTCTTTAACCCACCCTAGGATACCATTGGCCTTCTTGGCCACAAGGGCACATTGTTGGCTCAAGGTTAACTTATTACCCACCAGGACTCCGAGATCCTTCTCTACAGAGTTGCTTTTTAGCAGATTGACTCCTAACTTGAAATAACATTTCATTTCCATGTTATAACACCTCATAAATATACAGGTTTTCAGTGAAAGTACTCAAAATCATACTGTATTAAAGCTTGGTTGTGAATGGAACCTGGAAATTTGGGTCTACTTGAAAAACAGAAGAGACTACTTCAAACAAACAACCTCTCCTCCCAATACACAGCAACAAAATAATCCCACCCAAACCCATCCACAACATGTCCTCTGCCCCTCAAATGTGTCAATTTTAAGCAAACATGCTCTGGTGGAATGCTAAATTTACCTACTAGCATCTCCTCTATGCCTAATAAAAGGACTAAAACTTGTTGATCATTCCTTCTGTACCTACACATGACAGTAATAATGCACAATTTATGTACTCTGGAGAGCTGATTTGCTACGAATAGTAGAAATAATGATAAAAGAGTGGTCTGTGCTGACTTAGAAACATGTTCTTTTTGTCTTTCGACTTTCTTGCATCCAATCATTCTGTTTTCTCTTGTAACATAAAATACGTTGGTAAACTCTACAACATGCTGTTTGATATAAAGAACGAAGTTCATATTTAAATCTTAAAGCACAGAAGCAACCATATAGCCTTCAAACCACTCAAATAAAATATAAGTGCAACACCATGTAGGACAAAAATTTTGGTAATTCTTCATTGCCAAAATGTCTTGAGTAACTAACAGTAAATCATATCAGTTTTATTAAGAACATCTGTCGATAAGTTTTTCAGATTACATAGTATAAAACTCTTTAGAGACAGAATAACTCTTTTTCAGAATGTTAGAAATGAAAAGGTAAGATTTACCTCTGTCATGAAAAGGGCAAATGTAGACTGCTATGCTTTCATCTTGGTGGGGAAGCAGTCCTTGCTTTGGGTGTGACAAGTAAAAACAGAGATAAAATTCGCTAGCACTGAATTTATGCAAATCTGTGCCTTGTTGGTATGATATACCATAAAATAAAAAGCACAATTAATATTTAGGTTGTGGTAGTGACAGAGGTCCCAAGAACACTGAACCCCATCAGGCTATTTGTTATATAACAGGTAGTAGTGGTTTTAGGTAACAAGGAAGCACAAGTAGCATCCAACAACTATTTAAAGGTTGCGTGTGTTAAACCTATAAGCTCTGATTTTGTGTACATTGTGGAACAGTCATCTAGAGTATTTTTAACGAAACCTAATTATATCAGTGTAGAATTTGATATGCACTTATGGGGCATCAGTTCTACCGTATTATCGTTTGTTGAATTATACACTTGATTCTCTTGTTCTTCTGAGGCCTTCATCACGATTGCTGGGTTTCTATCTATTAATATTCTCTCACAACAATAACTATGAAAGAACTGGTCCCAAGCAAATAATTGTTGCATAAAATAATCTTGAACAATTACTCATATGTTTTTGTTTTCTTGGATTTGAACAGGCTTATACCATATGCTCTTAATTTTTTTTATACGTAGTGGCCAGTCAATCTATAACAATTAATATGTATTTTTCTTTGTAGTACAGTAATATTTTGTATGTGATAGGCTAAATTAAACTGTTCTTTTGAGTAATGTCTGGCATCTGTGTAGGTAGTTGATTTTAATTAAAGTGTGTTTGTAGCCGTATTAGTATTTGTTTAAATGGATAGTTTTTCAGTACTGTGGGTTTTCCTTTTCTGTATTTATTTTTGAAGTAAGAGTTTGACAAAAAGACTATCGGAAGCAATGACAGAAAAAAAATTGTATTAAAATCTGAGCATACTTTATTGTACAGACATCTGCGATTAAGCTGATATATATGTGTATATATATAAACAATCAATGGTAGACCTCTAATTATAGTAATATTTTCTTGTATGTTTTACCTGCTGGAACTAATGCTAAGGCTAAACTTCCTGTGTTGGTTTTTTTGAGTCTACCAATGGAGCAAAGACAGATTCCTCCTTTGGGCCAAAGAATCCTGTTCTAAATAACACTTTAGACAACTTTTTTCTTCGTTGTTCACCGAGGAACACTGGGTTTAAAGTCCTGATATAAACGTTAGTCTCTGAGAATATCACCTAATCATGTGATCCTACACAATATGCTGCAAGGTTAAAAACAATATTTGCTGAAGGTTGGTTATCTTCTTCCCATTGGCTTCAGCTAGATAGTAAACCACCCCTCATTGTGTCTTTACAACTGAAAAGAAAAATTGCTGTATAGCTGAAATAAGGATTTCAGAATCATCTCTTAATATATATATATAATTTCACAATACAGAAAATGTAGGAATAAATCCTTAAAATTCATATGAGAGGTCTGTTTTCACTAGTTTAGTTAAATGGCTGTTTTTTGAGTGATCATTCAAATAGAGCATAAATTACATGACTCTTGGCTGAAAATCACTTTCTAACCACAATAAAAAGTGAGGATCCTGTGACATAGGTCACAGAAGTGATAACAAATTGGTCTAGGAATTCAAGTATTTGACTGATGCTTTTAGTTTGTCAGTTATTGGGATGTTTTACATTATTCAAATTGTTGGCCAATCCACAAAACCTTCTTAAAGTAGAAAAAAAAAATCCTACATGTCCACACTGTTTATACTATTATAATACATATATATCTAGTGAATCACACAAAACTATGGACAAATTAATTCATATCCTTCTTTCTTGTGTCTGATTCTTCAGCACGTTTATTATTTTCAGAATAAAGCTTCATAATTAATTGCTTAGCTAATTAAAACTCTCATATGCCACATGTTACCCATCAGTGAAGCAGCAAAGCAGAAGCAGCAGCCTGAGGTTTTTATGTGGATTTGTTCTCTACTTACTGGATTCTCTGTTGAAATGCTGTCATCTTGTCCTTTTCTAAAAAGATAAATTGATAAATGACAGCTAAGTTGCCTGAGTCTTTATTACCAAAGTAACCATTGTAATAATAGTAAATACTTCAGCAAAATATTTTTCTTGCCTATTGAATTTCCTCCATTGCGGAGATATGAATGTAGATCATGAAAAAAATACAGGAATTTAAGGAGTCAATATATGAGTACATTTTTAAATGTCACCTAAAGTATTGAAAAGTGACTAGTAATTTTATATATCTCAATTTTCAAGGAATAGAAAGTTCTGAATGTCTTGAAAATAAAGCCATAGAAAGACAGAATCAAGTGGTGTCCCAAGTTCTTTTGGAAAATATCAATTCTTGTAACCATCTTACTAATACTTTGAGGTTTCTCTGGCAGAAAATGTACTTTATGGAAAGCAGAACAAAAGATCAGCCATAACTGGAATTTTTTAGAGGACTGAAGATCTGTGCTTTCTTCTCAGAAAATTTACATCCAGATTTTCTTGTGCTCTATCAAAATCAGGCAGTACATAAAATTCTTCTTGTTTTTTTGTACTTTACAAGTACAAAAATTTGTTACTCACCGTTTTCAAGTAGTGAAAACTGATATAAACCAGAAATATATTGTTCAGACATTTAATCTCTATAAAATTACTAGTATAAAGGATTATTATTTATACTTAATCTATTATTTATTTATTTTCATCTATTAAATAGTCCCTTTCTTACTATGAAGGCAATTGTTTTGTTCTCCAAGGTCTAACATTCATTAATTACTTTATGAGGATTTGTTGCCTCAGTTTAAGTTTAGGATTTTTTACAAATGTTTTATCCTAATTTTCCTCATATGCTGCTTTCTCCCAAGGAAGTCTATTCATTAAGAAAAACTCCTTCATTCCTCTGTCTAGTTGGAGCTACAAAAGACAACAACGTTTGATTGTCTCCATTTCATGTGTATGTTATTCTGGCAGCTATGCAGTTACATTTTGCTCATCTACCAGCGCTGCATATGCTCCTGAATTAAAGTGTGTGCTAACATCACGGGTTTGGAATTTTCTTAGAACTTGTAACTACAGAGCATTTTAAACTGGAATCCCAGAGGAATTGGTCTATACTTTTAATTTCAATTTCTTGAAGACACACAGCAATACTTTTATTCTGTCTTTTAATTAAAGTAAATTAGAAAAAAAAAATTCTAGATAGTTAGGCGTACTTATTTGCACTATTGAGCTATATTGACCCAAGCTGGACTTGAGGTCCCTTCTGAAAGATATCTCCTGTATTAAAGATCTCATAATGTGAATCAAAAAGACAAACACAATTTTACTGATGAGGAATGAAACAGATTTTTTTTTTTTTTCTTTGGCAAGTGGGACTGATAAATGCATTTTGTGTTACTCTGTGCCCACAACCAAGGGCTGTGTACTTGGACCACTTCTGTTTAATATCTTTATCAATGATCTGGACGAGGAGATAGAGTGCAACCTCAGTAAGTTTGCAGGTAACACCAAACTGGATGGGAGTGTTGATCTGTTTGAGGGTAGAGGGATTTACAGAGGGGTTTGGACAGGCTGAATAGATGGGCTGAGGCCAGTTGTATGAGGTTCAACAAGGCCAGTGCCAGATCCTGCACTTGAGTCACAACAACCCCATGCAATGTGACAGACTTGGGGAAGAGTGTCTGGAGAGCTGCCTGATGGAAAAGGGCCTGGATGTATTATTGGTCAACAACTGGCTGAGTATGAGCCAGAGGTGTGCGCAGGTGGCCAAGAAGGCTAACAGCATCCTGCTTTATATCAGAAATAGTGTGGTTGACAGGACTAGGGAAGTGGTTGTCCCCCAGTCCTCAGCAGTGCTGAGGCCACACCTTGAATATTGCATTCAGTTTTGGGCCCTGCAGTACAAAAAAGTAATTGAAGTGCTGGTGTGTGCACAAAGAACAACAGAGCTGGTGAAAGGTGTAGAGCACAAGTCTTATGAGGAATGACTGAGGGAGCTGGGGTTGTTTGGAGAAAAGGAAGCTCAGGGAAGACCTTATTGCTCTCTACAACTACCTGAAAGTAGACTTTGGCGAGGTGGGGTTTGGTCTGTCCTCCCTTATAGCAAGTGGTAGGTCAAGAGGCAACTGCCTCAAATTGTGCCTAGGAAGGTTTAGATTGGATGTTAGGAAATATTTCTTCATTGAAGGCATTATCAAGCTTTGGAACAGATTGCCCAGGGAAGTGGTTGAGTCACTGTCTCTGGAGGTATTTAAAAGACGTGTAGTTGTGGTGCTTAGTGACATGGTTTAGTGGTGACTTGGCAGTGTTCAGTTAACCATTGGACTTGATCTTAAAGGTCTTTTCCAACCTAAATGGTTTTATGATTCTATGCCAGTCTAAGACAAACTACAGTCACTCCACTTTCACACTTCACTCGGCTGCAGACTCTTAATTCACAAAAAGCCAGGAAAGGGCTAACAGTGATTTTTACTACATGCAAGGAAATAATAAAAAAGGTATAATAAGAGCAAACTTTAAAACTATTTACTCTTTCCGACTTCTTTTTAAACAATATCTTTACAAACATTAACATAACGTTACTCTATCTGCTAAATCTGTTAGGTATTATTGGATAAAATTTCCACTTGTGGGGTGTGGCATCGATCTAGCACATGCTAATTGCATTAGTAGTCACAGAAGGGAACATTAGTTTCACATTTGAAGAGAAAATGTACAGTGTGCCTCTAAGAACAGCTTCCTGCCCTTTCAGTATAGATTTAGTAAACTAAGAGCAAGATTCTGTCAAGCATGTCTATTGTTATTAAATGTCTAATCTTAGCTGAATGATGTGGTTTTACAGCTCAACATCTGCTGCTGCTTACTCAATGACTGTGAAGGTCTGGATGGTGATCTTGGAAAATACATTAGCACCAAGCAGAAGCCCTGCTCACTTTAAAATAGGTGATTAATCATTGCTTTCTGAATAGCCTATGAGCTCTGTACTTGTCTTCTAGCTTTCACCAGCATCTCAATTTCTTCACATCTGTTGTGAAACAACAAAGGAACTTGCCTAATAGATTTTTCCCCTCTTAAATATGTTATCACAGAAGCGCTAATTGACTCAGCCTTGACCAGAGGCAGGTCTGACTAGTTGCTGGAGGAGTTTCTCAAAGTTTCTCACAGGAGCTATGCTAGTAGCCCCTTCTGCTGCTACCAAAACTCTATCAGGCACAAACCCAACATATGAGAGACTTGTCTGAGTAAGGAAAATAATATTAAATAATTTCAGAAAATATTTTCTGGCAGTTTCACAAAATGGCTCAATTTATTAAAAAAAAATATACATTTATCTAGATTTCATTAATTGTGGCAATGTAAGGTGAGACTTTCAGAACAGTTACAGAATGTATATAGTGCTGTGAAATATAGTTCTGCTGCGTCTTGGAATTTACAGCCTGAGCTGTGTTAACCAATGTGCATTACTTCAAATCAATATTAAGAATTTTATCTAATGACATCTGTTCTGATTTGTGTAACAATTAATCATTTCTGGCTTCTTACCTAAACTGTCAAAAGAGGCTTTGTGGCCTAGCTTGAAAATCTGATGGTTTTGAACTGCATTAGGGTTTCTGAAGAAAATCGCGCACGGTTCCTAGTAATAAGTGTCACTAATGCTGCAGTAAGTGGTAAGAGTCACTATACCAGGTGCTAGCCTTTAGAGCAGTATCTGTTAAATAGAAGTAATTCACTTGTGTATGTAAATACTGCTTTCTATCCAAACAACTCAGTCCTATTTACTATTGTACTATAGGATGCAAATCCTGTGTGACTGCTACACTAAGTACACTGGACGAGGCACAAACATGTCTAGGTTATACTTTCTATTGCTATTAGTTATAAAAGATGCTTTATATGTGAATGGCTCATGAATTTAAAAATGCTTGCAGGGCTTCTTTTGTATATAAGTGGGCTGCATATGCAAAGACTAAACAACTGTTTTCCATAAAATAATTTCCTCTAAACATAAAAGCTGTATTGATTCTTTTTTCCCTGTTAAGTTAATTTAAAAAAAAGAAAAAGCACCTATAAAATCCTACAATTTACCATAGTGGAAAGGTTGAAGTGGTAGCTCTATTGATTTTCTTTTCTTTCCTTCTCCCAAATCTCCAATTTCCTATTTTATGCCGTCTTGTCTGAACTAACAGATTTATAAACCAGCTCCTTGAACAGTAAAACCATTTGCCATTTGGTGAAATTGGCTGACATTTCATTTTTGCTCTGCAGATTGCAGATAATGTTGATATTATTTTGCTGAGCTCTGTGCTACATCATTAACGTGTTGTTCATGACTGAATCTGAAATGCTTTCACTCTTGTAGTGTAATAACTTGTATTTTCTCTGTTAAAGAAATGATGTAGATTTTGCTGACAGAAAATAGTTAATGTTGCAGCACAGTAAAACAGAAATTGCATTGAAGTAACAAATGCAACACTAAAGCCTATGTTAAAAGTGAAGGAAGAAAATCCCATAGATAAGTTTACTCTTGATATCTATGAATATTGAATAGAAATGAGCAACGGTCATGAAATAGGCTTAAGCTCAGACTATATCAGCATTGTAGCGATGCAAGACTTGTCAAATTAGAGGCATATGGCTTCCTGTTTGTATCTCATGGAAATAAAAAGTCATTTAAAGTTGTAGACCTAATCCCATTCTTTCCATTGTATGATTGTTTTTGCTGAAGAAGAAACCAGGATTACAAAGTAGCTTTGGGCGACCAGGAGCACTGAAAGCCTAGGTGGACTTTTTTCAAGTTGGCAGGCAATTATCAGTGAGTTTATTTTATAATGTTTTAAGATCTACATCTATAGATAAATTTGTAAATCAAGGACTTGGAAAATTTTACTCCAGACTCTACTGAGGGAGAGAGAGAGAGAAGTGGAACTAGGGAACCAATTTTAAACTATCTCACCTTGTTACAATCTGTCATCATTACCATTACCAATGATCTCAGGCAACTCCCTTATTTATTCATCTCTGCCTTCTTGCTTATGCTTCTTCATAGCTTTGATTAGGTATGTTTTGCCAGACAGTGGGTTTTTTGTTTCTCTAACACATTATGGATCATATGCTGCCATCCTTCTCCATGTTAAGTTGTATCTTCAGCTGTGTTGGTACTAATTGTCAACAATTAGGATTACTATTAAGGATTAAGAGATTACTTATTGTGATTAAAGGAGGCAGTATGTTATTTTGGTTGATTAATAGCTTTTCAATCACGTCCCACATACATAAGTTTTTCCACTGACCAACCACATGTGCAGTTTAAAAATACAAGATCCAAAAAAACTTGAGATTCTTTCCAAGGCAGACTAATTTTTCAATTTCTTATAGTCAAATAGATAAACTTTGTTTTAAATTTATAAATGTGGAAGATGGATTATTCATCAAAACTAAATCTTTGTGCTGTGTCGAACCCTTATCTGAGAAAAATCCATGGAAAGAACTGAAACTCTTTCCATGGGAGAGTGGGAATTGTGATTATTCCATAGCAGTTTGTTTTTGCTGCTCCTTCTTCCTCACAATGTTCCCTTGCTCCAGTCTGGGCCCTTCCCACGGGATGCAGTCCTTCACAAACTGTTTCTGTGTGGGTCCTCCACAAGCTGCAGTTATTTCAGGGAACATCCACCTGCTTTGGCATGCGGTCCTTTCTGGGCTGCGTCGTGAATATCTGCCGCACTATGGTCCTCTATGGACTGCAGGGCAATCTCAACTCTGGCACCTGGAGTATCTCCTCCCTTCCTCCTGCTCTCACCTTTGTTGTTCAGAGGCTTATTTCTCTTAGTTTGTGTTTTGTTTGTTTTTTTTTTCCCCTCCTCCTGGAGGCCACCCCTGCAGCCCCACTTTTGTCTGCAGCTAGGCATAGACACTCAATACAATTGTAGTGTAAATCCATTGATAAGATAATGATTTCTCCATCACCATTTCATGTAAAGTAAAATTCTCACACATCTCAATGACTTCATTAGCAGTTACTTATTTCCTAGTATAAATGTAAATGAATTACTTGTTTCCAGGGAGACAAAAAGGTTTTTTATTGTTTACACAGTATATCCTATACAGAGTAAGAAACAAACATTACCTTAGTTGACATGTTTTGCCATAAAGAACTAGTGCTACCTAGGCCAAAATAATAGCACTGTAATGCAAAATATGAAAGAATTTTAGTTTTATGTTTAATGCAAAATATGAAGTAAGACTTTAATTTTTAATAAACTGCTACTTTTTGCATGAGGTGTGGTATTTCTGTTGTTCGTTTATCTTAACTGAAAAAATTGATAAGGGTTGATTGATCTTTTCTTGATAAATACATCTTTCACAGTCTTTAAAGTGGCTTTCTTCATTGTCAGACTTGCATTTTGGGGCTGCCGCAGGCAAACATAAGAATATGTTTTGATAAAAAGTGGCTTATACTTGTCCGGACTAACAGCAGAGATTTACAGCAGTCCCAGCATAAACACAGTATTCTTGTATTGTCTTGAAAACTCCTATTTTCACAGATGATCAAGCAAACAAAAATTGTGCATTTACTTAATCAGCTGTGAGAAACTGACTTTGTGAAGAGTACACTATAATCTACTGTCTGCAGGGGTTTTGGCATGCTGTTTGGTCTCCTTGCTGCTTCATTACTGCACTGCACTGATGAAATCACGGAAGCAGTGACTAATGGCAGTGCTTTCCCAGTTCGGTTTTTCATGTTGCCATAGATTTTCTGTGCGATGCTGAATGTTTTCTTAAGTTGGTAAATTAACCAGGCAGCTGAAATAAATAGATCCCTGCTGCTTTGCACTGCAAAATCTAATAGAAAGCACCTAGATCACATCCTTAAATCTGCAATGGATAAGATGAATTTTCATATCCTGTTTGGTTTTTTTTTGCTATGTTTTCTGCATAGTCAGGTTGTCATTTTGTGTTGAACTCCTGCCTGAATTTCAGTTTCAGCTTAGATACCAAACTTCTGCAGTTGACTAAGCCTAGGGTTTTCCATATGGTGATTACAACCAGGTATTATTACGCATTTTATCTGTGAGTTTTCCTACTTGTAAAACAAGAAAACAAAACAGAAGTTGTATTTTTTCCTTCCTGCCTTTACTAAATTGAAAATAACTTGATATCTTGCCTTTGGAGTAAAGGATGTCTGCTGTGCTGAACTTCAGTAAAAATACTAAGTGTAGCAAAATCTGTACCATACAGCACTTTGACCTGGGGTTTGAGGGGGTGGAGAGAACTCTGTTGCACTTGAGATGACTTAGACTCGATACTGCAATATCAATCATCTTGTTGTGTGGGAAAGTTCTAACAGAAAACACACAGACTCACAGCACTTGCAAGCTGATTCCATAGTAAGTGACTGAGACTCCAGTCACCCTGGGACACAAGGTAAATCAAAAAACAGTGTTCTTTCTTTTCCAAATTCACTCTTTTAAGAAGCAGTGTTGATACAGAGCAGTATCATTAAGAGGAGAAGAAAAATGCTGTGGCAATCCCTGATAATTTTTTTCTTTTTTTTTTTCTATTGACACTATTATTTTTTTATCTCCTTTTGTATTTATGATTCATAAGATATTTTCCGTATGTTGGATATAGGTTCTTTGTATTCTTAAACTCTAAGATCAGTTTTACAAACACTCAATTGCACTCTTTAGTGTCTAGAAACTAACCACTTGTTGTTTATACCTTTGGGAGCCTCTTCTATTATCTGACACTTAGACTTCCAGGACCTCTGCAACAACCCATGATGCTCAAGCTCTTTTATTTTCTCAGAGCTAAACAGCTCAATAGTATATAAAGTATATGACTGGAAATTGGCATCCCAAGGGTGTGGTCATGGGACACATGGGGATCTCTACTGTGAAATAATGTACAGTGGCTGACAGCTTCCCCCACCTAGTGCTGACTCAATATTTTGTTCACACTGGGCTTACTCACACATCTCACCAGGTTTGATTTGCAAGCCACGGTTGGGTTGTTGCCATGATCATAGGCTGCCTCAGTGTAGTGGCAGACGAGCAAACAAAGTTAGTGTTTTCACATTCATGAATGCACATCATTGCTCTTCTGGGTAGGTGTTTGGGTTATGCAGAACAAAGGTGAGGAAAAGGGAAAAGAGACCTGACACACAGATTTAGCACCAAGTTCACAGTCCGCTATCAAGGATTATGTAACTTGTCCTTATCCAGTGAACTTTTGGGTATTTTCTTCAGTACTACACTGTTTATTAACAGTTTTATATAGTAGAACCTAAGCAGTATTTTTTAGGACTGCAAAAAGCAGGGACTGTTTCCAGTAAAAGATGCAGAGCAAGTGCTTGAAAGGAAGGAGAAGACTACAAGTGTTATAATATAATGTCTGTCTTTCTCAGTACACATTGCTGAGTTTGAGGCGACTGGATAAATAGTGTAGGAAAATGGACTATATAAATATTTCCAGATCAATAAAATGCAAGCCTACATGCATGGCTGACATTGCAAAAGGTTTGTTTCCACGGAGGTTTTTATAAACAACAATTTCTTTTCTTGAACCATGGTTTCTGCTTGGATGTATAAACAATTCCCTCCTCCCCAGGAGATAGGGAAATATGATAAAAGCTGTTCAAAAGTACAGTGTTTTGAGTCTGCAGTGCTGGGGATTATAAAATGAATTTTGATGAAGGAAACTACTAAAGATGGAAGTGATTAATTAGTAATAAAATGGTACATTATTGTTGATGATCACAATTGCACAAAGGTCCAGTGATATGCTTTGTAACATTTATTTTCCTTTTCTCCTTTGAAAGAGGAATCTCTAGGTTGTCAGGGATAAAATGGATTTGTCTTATTTCTGGAAAAGGAATAATATATCGTCACTATTAAAAACAAGTGAACAACAAAACAAAAGGGAAGAAGTTGATAATGGGAGTTAGGCTTATTAGTGAGTCGGGAGAATTAACTAATGGATGATCACAGAGGGCACCTCCTAAAACTACATAGCCATGTAATTGGTATCTGTGGCATCTGGGATTTTTTTACCTTAGAGTGGGAAGTAACTGGTGAATAATCATTTTAGTAATTTGATTGTTCTTCAGCACACAAATATGTGGAGCTTTTATGTATTATCTACAGCTATCAAACCTTCTGTTATTGTTGTTGATGTCTATTTTTAACTCTTCCAATACTTATTTTCTTAGGTCATATTATGAGGGGCTTGAAGCCAGGTGTGGCACTGTCATACTTCGAAGCTGGTAATATTGGAACGGTGGGTTTAGCAGTAGTGGCAGAAAAATATTGCTATTCGTTCCAGGAGAAATGAAAAGGTGAAAGGGGTTAAAATAACAAAAGTGGTGATGGTACTGTAAATGAACTTTTAGGTGATGTGTGGAACATACAGGCAGGCTAAGAAATGGATAGACAATGCTCCATGGGTACCTACGTGTTTATCTATGATTTTGTACAAACTCAACGTGTGACCTTATTTTTTTTTTTTTCTGTTGCATGCATTTCTCAAAAAGGCTCATTGAACGGTCTTTACAGTTCTATACTTAAAAGATATATTTTTGATAGTTTTAATATCTAACTGTAGTATATTAGTTCTGAAAAGCTTCAGAAAAGAACGATCAAAGATACTCAATGGCTTCCATGTAAGAAATAATTCAGTAGGACACTTCTCTTAACCTACAAAAAAAGAGACAGCTGAATAGGCTTATAACAGAGGACTGCAAAATAATGAGTAGTGTGGAGAAGGTGAATCTAAAGGTGAATATAGAATGACTAATCCCCCTTTCTTCAAATACAAGAATCATGAGACATCAAATGACTCTAACAGGCAGCAGGTTCCATGGAAATTCCTGCCATGAAATATTATAGATACGGGAAGTTCATAGGTATTCAAAGAGTGTCTGCATCTTGTGGGTCTTTATTTCATGAATTTACCCAAAGAAACTCTTGTTCAGCAAACTGAAACTCTGGTTCATGCCAAGGACTTACTGAAACCTGTAAGAATGGTAAGTTTATCCCTAAGTACACCCCCTTGCATAGTTTCTTCTTGGGCAATCTTGATTGGCTGTTTGTGAGGATAGGATATTGGGCTAGACAAATCTTTGATATGAAACAAGGTAGGTTTTTTTACATAATTGTTATCTGAATCCCTAACTGAGTGATGGTTTTGTCACTCTTGTCTGTCATCTTATGTACTCTAGCAGTTAAAAGAGGTTTGTAGAAAGTTAATGTCCTCAGATATATATATATTTTTTTTTTCCTTTTTCTTGGAACCTGTAAGAAACAGCTGAATGACACTGGTGCTTTATATTTTAGGATCATCCTGGTTATAGTAAAAGCATTACGGGGGAATTGCAGTACTGTTATTTTGGTTTAAGAATGGCGAACTTGCCTTTAATGATAAAAATATTATTTAACTGCACCATTCATTTATTTAAACATGAAGAGCCAGGTAATAACCATTCATGTTTATTTTCAAGTTATTTGTAAGATTCATTTTGAGTCAGGAACACCTTTTAACTCTTCAGAAATATGACCTACAGGGGGTGGTAGTGTGATGTTCTGTCCCACACCACACATGCAGATGCAGAAGGCAGCAGGAGACTGCAGCATCACGAGCACTTTCAGTCCTCAGGAGGACGACAGTTGGCAAGTATAACAAGGTAAAAAGGAAGACAATCTGAAAGTTGGGAGGTCATGAGAGCTGTGAAGCTTGGTAGAAAAACTTGTCTCATTTAGATGTTCCGGTGCACCACTGTACAGGGCCCACCAGGACTAAGGCGAAAGACCTTGTGTACAGACCAGACTTATGCGTTACACTGGTGGTTACTTTTCCAAGGGAAGATTTATCGTTCAGCTGAAAAAGAAAATAGCACCCTTAGGAAGGGAAACTTCCTTCGGCAGAAGCTGTTTGATAGCATTGATCAGAAAGAGAAAATAAAAATTCAATGCTTCTCAGAGCTATTAGGAAGTTGTTTTCTTTTTGCTTGAGATACTATATTGAGAAAAAACCTCATGCATCCTTTTTTTTTTTTTTTCCTTTAGATTTAAATCAGATAGGACTATCTGTTCTTCTTCATTCTTCTTAAACTTGTTGAACTGTAGTAGGATTTGTAATTAGGTTGAGGCTGTGGATTTTCTCATACTAATTGAAAACTACTGTGTGTAGTGATTGTGTAGTCTTCAACCAAAAAAATCTGTCCAAACAGATTCCTCACTGTAGTTTGTAACTTATGTTTGTATTAGGCTGACTCAGTTGCACTCCAGTTTTCTCAAGTGTAGAGAAAGAGGAGCGGGGAGAAATCGCATATTGACTGATTAGTTCTCTTGTTCTTTGATACTGAGGCTCTAACAATGACAAGATATGTATGGCAATATGTTTACATCTAACCTCACACTGCTGCAGCTGAAACATTCTCAGGGCGGTGACACACTGGCAGAGGTTGCATAGAGATGTGGTAGATGTCACATCCCTGGAAACATTCCAGGTCATGTTGCATGGGACTCTGAGCAACCTGGTCTAGTTAAAGATGCCCCTGCTCCCTGCAGGGAGGTTGGACTAGATGACCTTTAAAGATCCTTTCCAACCCAAACCACTCTATAATTCTGTGCTGTCTGAGTCTAGAATGTCAAACTGCTGTTATAATGAGGAATTAAACAATGCTATATGCTGAGTACTCTGTTACAATATATTCAGAGAAATATGCTAACCATTTCTTAAAAAGCCTTGTCAGACACCTGCCTTAGGATACTGATTTTAGTGTATCACTGCTGCTAATGTATAATCAATAAGGAAAATGCTAAAGATGCATTATTAATAAAGCGGCAATGGGCCAAAGCAGTAAGACATCATCACAATCATCTCGCATAAACAGCTTTCTTTGTACTGTAAATTTTTCACTAAAGCACGTTCTTATTCCTAGATACAACGTAAGTGAATTTTAAATATAAATGGTTAACAGTATCCTTTGTGGAAAAAAGTTGAGGGTATAAAGTAAGTAATGAACTGTTGAGGGAGTCGCTTGTTGGGTTATGAAAGTGGAATACACCTTTTTAATGGCATACAGCAGTTGCTGGAAAAGACATTAACTCATTTATGTTCGTAGAGGAGGAGTATATGCTGCACTTTTTGTAACAAAGTGGTAGTGTTATGAAAAAAATCACTTTTTTTATTCATCTTGGTAAATTTTCCCTTAATCCTAATAAGATTCACAAAACAAATATTGTGATAGCTCTATACAGAAGAAACATTTCAGCACTTTAGTGGGACTTGAACATTCAAGCAAATATTATCTCCTAGATACTAAAATAAATCTAGAATAAAACATAATGAGAATAAAATTGGCATAGTTTAGAAAGTTGGAAAGATGTGGAATATGCAAACTATTCAGCAATTTAATTAGTTAATGCAGAAGTGAGGAAATTATAACATTTTAACCGCTTACTTAAACAGCTAGAGGACTAAATGTTAGTGGTTCTGTACACGGTAAAATTACCTGAAAATTTCATAGAGTATGTGCCCTCTTGTATGATTTCCTTTGTTATTTATCTACCTTCTAGTTTGGTAACATATCATTCAAACTGCTTTTACTAGAGTAATTTCTGCCATACTATCAACTGCAGTTTTTGTAAAGAGCAGATATTAATTTATTTTTATAATCAATGCAAATTCAGCTAGGCAGACTTTCATTTCTTTGTTTCGGGACAAGAAACCTGGGTTTGGGCTTGAAAATTTGGTGGAGGGTATGTTCATAAATGGTGGTTTTCCTACCTGTTATCACCTCCTTATTAATTTCTAGATGACCTCCTTTCAGTTCAAGCACTGAGTGAAAGGTATTTTGTGAGCCTAGTTATGGAGCCACAGATATGAATTTATAGAAACATCTGGTTTGTGTGAGAAAATTTATCATTCAAAGGTGAGATATCATAGGGGTTAAACTGGACTAAAAGGATAGGGAAGGTCAGTAATTATACATTATCATTGTAGATAAATTCAAAGCTCTCACAAAATGAAATAGCGAAGTTGATTTCTACCAGCTTTTTAAGCCAGTAGAATGCCAAGATTTGTTCATTTCTTAATTTTATTTTTTTTTTAAGAAATTTATTAAAAGCTTTTAGCCCAAGTTAATATAGAATTACACTCTGGGAATTTTCTTTCAAGAGACGATAAAATATGGATCTAATTGTTAAGAAAACAAGCAATAACCTGAAGCATTCCAAAACAGAATCATAGAATAGTCTTATTTGGAAGGAACCTTTAAAGCTCATTAAGTCCAACCGCCCTGCAATGAGCAGGGACATCTTTAACTAGATCAGGTTGCTCAGAGCCCTGTCCAACCTGACCTGGAATGCTTCCAGGGATGGGGCATCTACCACCTCTCTGGGCAACCTGTGTTAGTGTTTCACCCCCCTCATTGTAAAAAATGTCTTCCTTCTATTTAATCTAAATCTACCCTCTTCTAGTTTAAAAACATTGCCCTGTGTTCTGTCACAACAGGCCCTGCTAAAAAGACTGTCCCCATCTTTTTTATAGGCCACTTTAAGTACTGGAAGGCTGCAATAGTGTCTCCTTGGAACCTTCTTTTTTCCAGACTAAACAACCCCAACTCTTTCAGGCTTTCCTCATAGAAGAGGTGTCCCAGTCCTCTGATCATTTTTATGGCCCTCCTCCGGACCACTCCAACAGGTTCATGTCCTCCTTATGCTGACAACTGTAGAGCAGTACTCAGACACAGTTCTCCAGGTGAGGTCTCACCAGAGTAGAGGGAGAGAATCACCAACCTTGACCTGCTGGCCATGCTTCTTTTAATGCAGCCCGCGATATACGGTTGGCCTTCTGGGCTGTGAGTGCACAATTCCAGCTCATGTCCAGCTTTTTATCCACAAGTACTCCCAAGTTCTTCTCCAAAGGCTGCTCTTAATCCCATCATCTCCCAGCCTGTATTGATACCAAGGATTGCTCCAACCAAGCAGGTTACAGAACGTTGCACTTGGCATTGTTGAACCTGAGGTTCACACAGGCACACTTCTCAAATTTGTCCAGATCCCTCTGGTGGCATCCCATCCCTCTGATACATCAACTGAACCACTCAGCTTGGTGTCATCTGCAAGCTTGCTGAGAATGCACTCAGTCCCACTGTTATGTCATAGATGAAGATATTAAACAACACTGGGCCCAATATGGACCCCTGAGGGACACCACTTGTCACTGATCTCCATCTGGACATTGATCCATTGACCACTACCCTCTGGATGTGACTATCCAACCAATTCCTTCTGCACTGAACTGTCCACCCATCAAATTCGTATCTCCCCAATTTACAGAGAAGGATGCTGTGGAGGACCGAGCCAAAGGCCTTGGAGAGGTCCGGATAGTTGACATTCACAGCTCTTCCGTTGTCCACTGCTGTAGTCATTCCATCGTAGAAGGCCGCTAGTTTCATCAGGCAGGACTTACTCTTGGTGAAGTCATGCTGGCTGTCTTGAATCACATCCCTGTCCTCCATGTGTCTTAGCATAGCTTCTAGGATAATATGTTCCTTGGTCTTCATAGGCACAGAGGTGAGGCTGACAGGTTGGATTCTATGACGACTGTCCTACCATAGAAGAAAAAGTCAGGGAGAGTAGGAGATGGTGACTCTGTTGCGAACTGCGTCCTGAAAAAGTACTACTTCTAAAAGCTAGCTTACTATTAATTTATCTCCTCTTCTGGAAAATATGAGCAAATCTGTAGAGAGAGTATAAATGTTGGCTTTTTGGACAGTATTCTGTCACAGTACGTATCTTACTTTTCCCAGTAGCAACTCATTCTTTAATGCTTGATGTATGTTTTAGCCTAGAGTAATGAAGTATTAAATATATGAAAGAGGTTTCACAAAGTCATTTGGAATGCCAGGGTATATCTGTGCTTTACAGATTTTTATTGACTCAGGCTGTACCTGCGAGTAAGAGTTGTAAAGATGTCTGCTTTGTCTCTCTTGAGCTGTCTGTTTCAGTTTTTCTCTCTTCGCTTTATTAATGACTCTTTCTTTGGGTTGGACTCCCTAAAGGCTGAGAAACCTTGTTTGCCAGGTGGATACTAGTTTTCATTTCTGCTTATAATTTTTTTCTCAAATGACAAGATAGTGAGAATGGCATTGCTGAACAACCTGCATGATGTATGGACTATAGATATTCTTGTTGTATTGTGCTTACCTAGATACAAGACAGGCAGATTGCCAAGCAAGTGGAGATGTTGGCTGTTCCCAGCCACCCTCTGATGCAGGTTGGCTCTGCAGCTGTGGAACACCTTAAAAGTAAATCTCAGTCTCTAGAAAATTCATTGCTGGATTCTGTAAATGTAGAGAGTGAGAAAGCCTGGGATGCAGATGAAATGGAATGACTGTTTTGAGGTGAGAGTTTTGGGACAGGAGCAGGGATTTAATGCAGTGAGGGAGTTAAACAGATACCAACATGGCCAAGCAGCTAGCAGAGTTTCATTTGGAATCATTAACTATTCTGTAGAGGTAAGCATTCAGATGTACTTAATAAAAGGCTGCAAGCATCTTAATTTCACTCGACTTGGGAAATGGATATGATTTGAAAGTACAATGGTTGAAAGAGACATAGAAGAATGAAGCATTATGTATGTGTGTGAAGAAAATCCCATTCTGTTTGTGTTTGAGCAACACCATTCTATTGGCTATTACAAAACAGTTTTTTAAAACAGCGCAAAACCAGCCAAGTAAAGTCTCATAGTAGTTGCCTCATCCATAGTTGAGAGGAGACTCTCATGCACTTGAGTGAAAAGAATGTGATCTGAGAGTTCTTGAAAATCCGCTACATTTGCAGAATCATAAATTTTGTGCATCTTTCCTGTCTGTTATTTTGATACTCTCCATCAAGTCTTTTGGAGCTTATTTTTTTTCTTTCCTACCCTCTGCTCTCCTCTTAAGCATTTATTTTTGCAAACTGCTTCAGATAGGTTCTTCTTAACAGCCATGACCTCTGTGGGCTTTGATGTAATGCTTCAGCTCTGACATATTGCATTGTAGATTTGGGAAATACTGTACCTAGGTATTAGCATAATTTTTTGTTTTTATTTTAATTATTTAAATGAAGTATCTTTGATAATAATACTTTGCCTTACTTTCACTCCTGCTGACACACAGTTTTTTAATGAAATCTATTTTGTTGATTGCATGTTATTTCTGCTTTCAAGAGCAGTTGCAGCACCTTGCAGTTCAGGTGCTATGTTAATGTAATTAATATGCTTTTACCCTCATTCCCAAGTAATTAGTTGAACCTAACAGCGATTCTCAGGACAGGTATTACATTTGCCTTTTACTGCCCTTTGTTAATTGGCCTTGTCCTGGCAAGAGTGCTTACGTCCCAAACAAATGGATTTGATTTTTAAACCCACATTTGTGAAATGTTTTGTCAAAAGTACATTTTTAGTAGTATATATGTGGTGGGCATTAGTTCATTTTTCTCTAAGCTTGTTTCTCGAAAAACTCCTAGTAACAAGCCACAGCTATAGCTTGATGATGTGAGCAAACAATGTTTCTGGAATGGAATACAGTGTTTCTGTACGATCAGAGGATCTGATTGCAGAGGGCAAGATAGGAGTCACAGGAGAAGGATTGAAGGAACTGTGGTGTGTGTATGAGTTACTGAATGAAGACAAAAGTAATGCTCAGATCATATTGCTGCAACGATGGTTTCTAGAAAGTCTCTTTTCCCATCTCATCTCTGTTTTGATTAAAATCATGTATTTGGCCGTACAGAAATTGGTTTGGCCTGTGATTATGCAGACCTTCTTATACTCTCCTGCAAACACAATTATATTAGTAAAGTAACTAATGTTGATAAAATATTGACTAGTTCTGACTCTGTCATCTTTTTCTTCTAAATTTTGAAATTTTTCAGTCATTTGAGGTTTCAGAATTGTAAAATAATTCATCAGCATTGTTCATGGAAACCGTTCTTTTTCAAAAAGTAAGTATCTTCCAGGCTTTAGGATCAAATGAACTATTCTTAAAACAGTTTTTCAGGTACATTGGCAAAGATATTGGTGCATATTAGCAACGTACTGAAACAAGGAACATCAATGTATGGGGAACAGAGAAGTTAATAAGCTGCTAAAAGAAAGCAAATGGAATGCTATGAAACCAGTAAGTTGGAAATGAGGGAGGAAAGGTCATCAGTAATGATACTTAGAGATATTTTTTGCCAGGTAACTCTAACCTTCAGTTTATTTCTTTTATCAGTATTCAGACTACCAAACATTCAAATTTTTCTATTCACTGTATGTATTAGGGCATTTATTTCTCAGTAATAATGATAATGCAAAATACAATTGTTTAAATGTCAGAGAATATTTAATAAATAAAAGCTACAGAGAATGTACACATATTCTTATCTGTGAATCAAACAAACACAGCAGTTCTGGATGCTATACAATTGTAACCAAGAAGAGTATTTGTA
>VWZK01021354.1:0-37949 GCA_013396935.1 Baryphthengus martii
ACCCCCTTGCAGGGTGACCCCCCGACCCCAGCGCTGTCCTTTGCACCGAGACACACCGAGGGACAAGCGCGAACCGCTCAGTGCTGTGCTTGCTGAAGGCTTCAGTGGCGCTTCGGTGGCTTTGGCAGTGGTTAGAAAATTCGATCACAGAATCGCAGACAATCTGGTTGGAAGCAGTCCCCAGGATCATGCTGCCCCAAATCCCCATGTGAATGCTTTTCCATTGCAAAACACGGGGCTTGAGTGGCTTTTATTTAATATATGTGCTCTCCTCAACGCCTGAACTTTTCTTTTCCAGACGAAAACAAAACAAACTGGCAACAAGTTTCAGTCATTAGGAGTCATATAGGATACAAACAGTTGCTGCAGGTAAAATTCTTTCCTGGCTAACTCGATTTTCAACGTATGTTCACAATAACGCACAAAACGCCTGCATTTGTGCATTGCAAGCATCACAGGGCACTCCTATAAAGCATCATGTGTTCTCTACTTAGGTCTATAAACAGGTGTGCAGTCTCCTTTCCCTTTGAGTAAAATTCCTGTGTCCCTTATTCCCACTTAGCTGTTTCTCTTTCCAGCTGACGCTCTTTGAAGTTGGGAGGAAAAATAAGAATGAATCCACTAGTTAGATGAACATCTCAGCAATCTCGAGATGTCTCAGGGAACATCCAGGTCATAAAAAAATGTATAACAACTCTCTGTTTGCCCTTTTTTTTTTTTTTTTAAATTGAAGCTTGGCATTTTGTCCGCTATATTTTGGGTACTTCAAAAAATGAACAGAGTCGAAGCAAATAGTAGATGAAAGACAGCAACAGAAAGGACAAACAAAAGAAAGTAGGAAAAAGTTGAAATAAAAACAGAGAGAAAAATACTCAGATGACTGGTTTTCCTGCTCTCATATAAATAATGGACAGCCAGTAAATAAATAAGTTACAGGGCTCAGCCAAGCCCAAGAGACTGGTGGACATGATCCTGCAAGTTTATTAGAACACAGAAACACAGCTGGAAGGAGACCCGGGAGGTCACTGAGTCTAGTCTGCCGCTATCTCTGGCAGTGTCTCATTCGAGACCCCCACCGGGACCAATTTTTCTCAGCTAAGAAGATACAGAAACACCCTACCACAGTCACTTCTGTGATTTGAGACTTGCACCATGGAGTATAAGAGCAGAATTTGGTCCTCTTGCTATACCACTGAATTATATTCATTTTCAAAGCATTCTCAGCTGCACACTTCACGAAATCTCTTTTCTAGCACTACCAGGAATTTCTAGGTTTTCCAGCACTCTCTTTCTCAGCTCTGCCTTGAGGACACCACAGTGGCCTACAGGACTCCTGTCAGTGTTAATGAAGATCATACTTACATTCCCATGAGAGTACATATCCCTGCTGCAACAGTTCCTACATCTCCAGACAGTTACTGGGAGGAGAGTCCTTAAAAGATATCCACAAATGTAATTTTTCTGGCAAAGTGGTAGATGCTGTGCCCTCAGAAAGTTCCTTACAGCTCCCAAGATTTGGGTGGGATGCATCTCACTTCACTGTAGATGTCTACCATGCAGACACTGTCATTTGATTCAGTCTCTCCAGGTTTGTAGATGGTAGAGAGAAACAGGCACTTTAGTGTAATTTAGGTGCTTTTAGTTTTGCTTCCACTTAAAGCTGAAAGAAACTCTTTCTGGGCGATTCACTAACTCCTCTTTGGCCTCTCTCCCCTCACTCCAAAGGCAGCCTGGCTGATACAGAAGAAAGCACATGCTTCCAAGCTGCCAACTTAGGTGAGACAGATCCCAACCTTGCTGTTGGATACGACTTAACTTCTGCATGCGCATTTAAGCATCCAGCAGTTGTTTTCCCTCCTGCCACACACCCTTAATGAGACTTCAGGAGCTTTCTCTGCCACACCTGAACCCTAGAGAGCCATCTTTTGTTCTCTAGCACCACTGCTGACAATCCATCTTGTTCCATTTCATTAATATTTCTGCCTTTACATCCTGCTGTCCTTTAAGGCTTTAGGCAGGCTTGGTGATACCAATTCAATACTAGACCACAATGGTACCACACAAGCCAGTACCATGATAATGATACCAAAAGAAATGACAGCAGTATTCCTATATTAACTAATAATGATACAAGTGTCTTCCAAAAAGGATGTGGGATTTAACCTCTCTATTCCAGCCCACTGATTTGCAGCCTCCCTTTGCTAGAAACCATCTCAAAATCAGAGAGAACACACATCAGCAGGAGGAGCAGCTCTGACTGTCCAAGGAAGGTACACGTTTGCCTGCTCATAAGGAAACTTTCTCCTTTTGTTTGAGAAGGATGAACGCGGGGAACACTCGCTAGTCATAAAACCTGCTGGATTAGCAGAACTCCAGATATGGAATCATGGAATCGCTCTGTTTGGAAGACACTTTGAAGATCATCAAGTCCAACTGCTAACCCAGCACTGACATGTCCATCTCTAACCCGTGTTCCTAAGCGCCACAACTATATTTGTCTTAAATACCTCCAGGGACGGTGACTCCATCACTTCCGTGGGCAGCCTGTTCCAGGGTAATGAAATTTTTCCTAATGTCCAACTCAAACTTTCCCTGGCGCAACTTGAGGCCGTTTCCTCTTGTCCTATCACTTGTAACTTGGGAGGACAGACCAACACTTGCCTGGATACAATCTCCTTTCAGATAGTTGTAGAGTGATAAGGTCTTCCCTGAGACTCCTTTTCTCCAAGCTAAACAACCCCAGATCCCTCAGCTGATCCTTGTAAGACTTGTTCTCTAGACCCTTCACCAGCTTTGCTGCCCTTCTTTGGACATGATGCAGCACCAAATGTCCTTCTTGCAGCAGGGGGCCCAGAACTGAACACAATATTCAAGGCACAGCCTCACCAGTGCTGAGTACGGGGGGATGATTGCTGCCCTAGTCTTGCAATATTTCAGAAAACCCATTTGAGGAGTATTTCAATACAGTATATTAATTGTGCACTTCATCACTACAATTTAATTGGAAGTGAGCACCACCACACATTAAGTCTAGGAAGCATATACACGTTCGGCACCTGTTCAGCAATAAAATATCGAGGTCATTTAGGTAATTTAGTAACACTTCCTTGTTTATCTTACAAGTTAACTTTCAGATTTTTAAAACATAAAAGCATGTTGATTTTTCACTGTTTTGCTGCTGGCCTGCTTCCTGCATTTCTCCCCGGGCAGACAAATCCAATAAATAAGATGGTCAGTTCCGATGCTGTTTAAAGCCACTTTCTGCAGAATTTCCCTTTCAGGTCTCGCAGGCTAGCTGACTGCAGTAGTGACAGTTCACCAGCTTTACTAATGTATTCGACTTTCTAAGTGAAAAAAAAAATTATGAAAAAACCCACAAACTTAAAGGCTGTGCAATTAAATTCTTAGCTGGTGTAAACTAAGAACATCAAACCCGCTCACTACCAGCAAAGGCCAAACCCCAACTGACTGCACGCTCAGTTGACAGCAGATTTCCTCACACCAGGAGCAGGCACTGTTCTGCCAGTGAAACTGCGAGCTCTCTGGCCAACTCTGCCTACTGGAATAGGACTGCCCCAAGCGAAAGCTCGTGAACTGGTCCCCGTGCCCATCCACATACTGAGATAGCACCAGAGTACCACAACGCAGCCTCTACAGTGTAACTCAGACTGTGTAAAAAAGCAGTTTTTAATGGATACCGCCATATCTAGGGTGGTCAAATGACACTACTGTGTCTCCAGGATTAGTGAGAGAAACGAGTAGGTTACGATCACTGCAGGTATCTGTGAAGTGCCTCTGACCTGCTGTACCCCAGTTAAGTATCCAGGTTGAGGATCCTCCACATAAGAGTACAAGGGCATAGACTGGCACCCCAATAGCAACTCAAACCTGGCAAGAACCGTAACCTCAGCCACCAAGTATCAACCTCTTGGTCTGGCACGTGCTCTCTTCTATTTCCTTTGGACTTTGCAGCATCAAGCAAAGAAGCTGTCATTTCAACACCCACAGTCCTGAACACTAATTCCAATTTTTGCCCCAGGCCCATTTCAAGCACAATCCTGGAAACGTCAGTTTCTCAGAGCTCACTGCAGTGTATTTGCTTCTGCTCTTATGGGATCTGGAATGGTTTGGTTCTGTCTGGAGGATACTATGATACACTAGCTCTTCCATGGACCTCTCCCTCTCCACAGCAGGAGAGCTGCTTTCCCTAAGACAAATCTCAGGATTAGAGTTGGAATTAGAGTTAAGATTCAAGACAAGGATGATAAAATCTGTGGCTATAGCCTGATAGGGAGGGCTGTGAGTTTAGCATTAAGCATGTGATACTTAACAACACTGGCTCTGCTAAACACTTTCTGAGACTGCTTATATAGTTCTAGTACGAGCATCCATAGCAGTGCTATGGGCCAAATCCTGCCATTCTCGACTTCATTCGAATGAGGTTTTTTTTAGCAGTTCAAGACAGACCAAACACTACATTTCACCTATGCAAGAGAGCATGATTGGTCCCATTCATTTAGTTCAAGTAAAAAAAGAAAAAGTTTTCACCTGAGGTTTTCTGAGCTGAATTCTGATTCCAGGAAACGAAGGAACTGGTCTCGTCCTACTGGGTCTTTCAGCACCTCATCCATGGAGAAACCCCATCTTTTCACACGTTGCTGACTAGGTTCTTTGCTGTTTGGAGAGAGAATGGATAAAACAGATGGAATGTGCATTTCTGCCTGCTGTCTGAGCAGCTGCTGCTGTTCCTGCTAAGCAGCAAAGGGAGGAAGATTATCAGATGAGGAGATGGTGTGTTTTTCCTCAAGATTTTGCAGAAATACAAGTTAGCAAATAACATGAAAAAAGAAGGTATAAAGACCCTAAAAAGGGTCATCATTAAAGCAACTGTACTATCTGGGTGCTACGTACATGGCAAAATGAGAGAGACAGTGAATGATATAATTTTCAGAGTGATTTGTGGTAGGTTTCATGGGAAGAACAGCATACATGTAAAGAACAGCATACGATACTTGAATGATTACGCATTATGCACTTCTTATGTATCTCCTCAAATGTACCTTGGGATTTCTTGGCAAATTTCAAGGCAGAAATTTGCCAGCAGTGTTCTCTAGCGCATCTCCTCATCTCCCACACAGTGCTGGCTGGTCACTTGGAACTGGCTTCAGATTCTCAGTCCCACATTTGCATTAAAAAAGCAGTTTCACTAAGAAGCAGTGCAGATAAGATTTCTAAAAATGATTACTGGTTTGTGGTATTTTTCTGTGGCTCTGATTTTTGGATGTCTAAGTCTTGAAAGACTAAAAAGGATCTCCATCCTCCCCTCCAAGATAATCAGACTCTTATTTTGTGTCTCAGCTGGGACACTGAGATGCAGAGACACTCAAAATCACTAACCACCTTTCTCCTAATAATACAACCTCACTTACATAAGTTGTTGTTTGAATTGCCAGACATGCTGCAGAGATGCCTATGAAGAGAGGCAGTGCCTGGGAATCACGATGAGGATCCTACGAGACAGTCTGCATCAGAGCGTAATCTGGGCTCACAAAGTGTTTGAAAGCTTCTGGTGTGATGGCGTCATACTATGAGACAACTATTAAAATACAGCTCAGTTGCTCATGTTTGTGACAGTAGAGCCATTGTTAACAGCGCATATCTATTAAGCGCCATGTCTCATCATGTCCACAGCAATTCCTAATCCTGGAGCCTTAGGGGACAGTGGCGATCTGTGCTGAAGACAAGTAAGCCAAAGGGGTAAATAAAATGCCTACTTTCATTTCCTCTTGGTGTGAAGATCAAGCTAAATTGATGGGCATGTCCTCACTCGAAGCACAGAGCACTCGGGATGGCTCCTCCTGCACTCACCCAGGAGGCAGCAGTGCTGCAGACATGGAGACAGATGCCAGCCTACCTGCTAAGTGAGCCAGCCCGGGCACCGGGACAGGAAAGCCGTGTTTGTGCAGAGCTCTGCATGAGCTAAGCACGGCGCATTTCCTGTTGAATCCAGAGATCTGAAGCTGCTCTTCTTGCCGCTACACAATGTTCTAGCACAAACAAAAAGGCCGAAGTGCTGTCTAAAATGGAAGGCTTACCGTGGCGTTTCCCGAGTTCTGAGTGACATGAGGGATGAACTGCAATGGCACAGGGCTGGCCATACTCAGCAGCTGGCCTCACCCTCAGAAGTGAGAGGCCCTTTGTTTTCCTGAGCAAGGGCTCTGCTCTCCTAACTGAGGAAACAGCTTTGCAGGCAACACAAGGGCTACTGCAGCTCTCGGGGATCATTTAATTATTCATGCAAGTTGCAACTAGATGCAGACGCAGTGAGTTCTCTTACAATAGAGAATAAAATGGAGATACAGAGTTGTTTGTTCTCCCATCTCTCAATGATACAAATTCCTCTTTCTCACCAGTAGAAGAATCACCTTCCTTAACTCTGAACTCACAGCAGAAGCCAAGCCTTTAAATTCCTATAGAGGCCATGACATCAGATTAACTGTATTCTTCAGGGACACAGACATCTTTTCTGCCACTGAGTCTCATCTGGGACTCGCCCAGTGCCTACTGCAGAGCATCAGTGGTGACAGTGACATAATTGCCATCGGGGGGTTGGGTTTTACATTGATTTTATATATTTTGTATATATTTCATATTTACTATTCTTATTCTTACTAAAGCTGTTTTATTTTTCCAATCAGTAAGTGGCTCTCTCTTATTCCCTTCTTCTTCCCATTTAGGAAGGGAGAGGGGTTAATAGAAAGCATCCATTACTCCTCTAGTGGCCAGCCCAGCTCTGACCCTTGACAGTGACTACCAGAGAAGCAGATGAAAACATCTTTCACATCCCAGACCACATGGTTTTTAAACATGTGGGAAATAACATGCCCTTTTTACAGAACACCGATTCACTATGGGTTGGCTTTCTTAGGCTGGTAGTATCTTAAACTTTACATATTATTCAAGGACAGACAGAATGAAATTTGACATTCTCTTTTCAAAGATTTGCTAAAGTCACATCCTAGTTCTGATTTGGTGCCGAACAGCAGGAGCTAAGCACTAGGAGAAGCTGGTCAGCACCTGCAGTAGCTGGCCGCAGCATGGGAGTGAATAGTGAAGGTGATACGTGGTGTGGTGGTTCCACTCAAATCTGCTGTGATAGCTCCTAGGCACAGAGGCAAGCAGGACAATTCTAGCCCCACTACAAGGGCTATGGATATCCTGTGCTGACAAGAAGAGTAGACACTGGCCAGACTTACCTTGCTCCAGCACGACATGGGCAAAAGATGATTTAAACTGCAATGCTGTGCTTGTTTTTTTGCAGAGACTCTCTGAAGTGCAAGGCATTGGAGGTCCTACAGTCATTCCTCCTTTTCATCTTAGACACCGTAACAGAGACAAGCCAGTCTGTTCAGTAACAGCTGAGGCCCAAGCTCACTTTGTCTACCTATTATAATTGTACCTGCCAAGTCTCACACATGACGTGCGAGCTATGCTCCTCTGGCTCCTGTGCCAAATCCACCTCTACACAGTGGGAATGGCCACTGCCCTATAACCCATCCTCTTCTACCAGCAGCATCCTTCATAGAATCCCAGGACAGGAACAGGGCTGGAGCACTGCAGCTGGGGGAGGACCAGAGAGCAGGCTCTGAAAGGTCTACGGAGATGTGCTGGAAGAACTGTCTCTTAGCAGCACCCCATATCTGTGGGCTCTGAGACCTGAGTCTGTGCATGTCCTTGATGGACATGAGAAAAATCCATTACCTGGCTTACAGAGTACCATACACCAAAGTCCTACGGATTAAGGAGGACTGAATAACTCACAGAAGTCATAAAGCATAAGCTCCTGTTTAGCTGTGTACTTATAGCTTAGATATATCTATATATCATCTATACCTGTAGCTACAGACATGCAAACTTCCTATCGAAACAGGCAGTGGGAAGAGGATACAAACAAAATGGCAAGACAACTCTAAAATTACCTAAAACTACCAATTCTTACCTCATTTCAATGTCCCACAATGCTGTGTCATCACTTATCCACGGATTCGAAGGCTCAGCAGGAGTTATAAAAGGGTCATATTCCAAATACTGCTCTGTGTAGGCTATTAAACTGACAGACATTAAAAAAAAGAGAAACACAAACAAAAAAGAATCAGGGCCTGAGTGCTCAGTCACATGTCAGAGATGTACGGCTTTTCTTTTTGTTTGCTGCTTTTTCTTTTTGTAGGGATTAGTCAGCTTCTCAGCAACTCCAGGATTCCCTTTTCCCAGGGATGGTGCGTGCAAGAACTTCTCTACAAACACCCACCAGCTCACTGCGGCATCTTCCTCAAGCTCATCTCTGTTGAGATGCTCACGAAAAGCCTGATGAGTCAACAACTGGATTGTTGTGGCAGGATTTCCCCCAGAAAGCCATGGGAGGCTACAAGGCACGTGTCCCTCCTCTTTATGTGCTGCGTGTTGCATCTTGCCCTTTTGGTTTTTGCAGACTTTTGCACCCGCTTAACTTTATGTGTTATGAGTAACTCATCTAAATAGGGTTATGCACTGTGGCTAAGAATATACTTAAATCTTGAGAGGATCACAGTCCTGAGCATCAAAGCTTCAGGCTGTAGATCATTTTCTTGTTATGTTGGTATACAATTTAGTCTAATGGCACTATTGGAGAATATTTTGACAGTAGTTTACAATAATTAACTTAGAATGTAGTAAATTGTATGCATGTTGGAAAAACATCTGGCCTTTATATTGGCTTGCTTCGTGATGAGTAGGATAAGATGCATAGCCTCTAATTCTCACTAGGATGAGATTCAAAGAGCTTCCTCGGAAAAGGAGTGTGTCTGCTTGCATAAGTGATTCAGAAATTCCACTGGGACTGGGGCTAGGGGCGCATTTTTACAAAAGACAGACAGTATATATGAAATAAATCAAAAGAAATTTGTCCTAGTCTATATTGGAAACAATCTAAGGCACTTTTATATTTTTTTGCCTAGGTCTGCCAAATAATTAAATAAGTTAATTGAGTCTCATCATACTGAACAACTAATCTACTTGCACTGTGATTGTCCACGCTAAACTTTACTTATGGTCTTCCACATCTCAAAAAGGCAGGAGAATGAAAAGACCCTGTGAAACAAAGGGTCACAAAAGGCAGAAAGTTTCCCTGACCTGCTCTATAGTAATAATTTCTTTTTGTTTGTCCTAGCTCTTATCATGAGGCATTAAAATCATACACTTTTGTAACCACAGCAGGTTCCCATTGCCCCTCAGGGCACTCAGGGCTGTCTCATCTCATTTCATTAATTACATTTCATGACTGCTGTGGGTCAAGGGTTGGAGGAGGGAGCAGCGTCCAATTTCAGAGAGCAGCAGCAATCCCCAAGACATCAATGAAAGAGAGGGTTGGTTAAAAAAAACAACAAAACAAAAAGGATCAATCAGGAGATATCTCCTGCAAAACTTAAACCGCTCCTAATAAAATAAGAAGGCATCAGAGGTGCTAGTACAAGCACTCACAAAAATAAATGGGGAAAAAACTAAATTAAATGAAACAATTGGGAATTGCTAACCACATTTTGCTGATTCAGTATAATGACAGTAACGGAATTGTTGCCTCATTGTCTAAAAGAGGCTACAGGCAGAGGACTCCGAAGGGAAAGCATTTCTGTCAAAACACAAAGCTGGACTTATGGCTTTCCAGGTGATGATGCACTATAGTTCTAGCAGAAAAGGTGGTGGAAATTGCTCAGTGAAGGGTGCAGAGCTTGCCTTGAGAATCCAGCTGTCTCACTATCAGGGGACCCTGCAGAGCCTTCACAGTAACTTTGAGGAGCTGAGAGGACAGCACAGATTCTCATCTAGAGAGCTTCTAGCAGGAAGATGCTTTGGTTTTCCTCAGCTATTTCTGTGATGCCACATGTAGCGGGACTGCACTGACACCACATGATGCAGTCAGGGAAAACAGTAGGTAGAATATATTGATAGCTTTGCTCAACAGTTCCTGAATCTCATTGCCAAATTCTAAACTTCTCCCAAATGGGGAGAAAGAATATGGAAGAAAGGAGAAAAAAAACTGTTTCCAAGGTGCTTGGAACAGCTGAGAGATGCCTGCTCCCACAGTTGCTGCAGATCTGCTCCTGGAAGAGGAACAGGGAAGAGAGGGAAGTAAAACTTCAGTAGTGAGCATTTATTTCATGGGAGCTGGGGATAACCTTTTTGAGAGCCTTTCCACTCCTCTGCTCCTGGACAAGAGTTATCCCATAAAATAGCATGCATTCATGGAAAATGTGACTGGACTATCACTATTAAAAGAATTCATATCTTATTCCCATAACAGATTAGGCAGTAGTTTAGATAACAGGTTAGACATTACTCCCCTGCCTTATTTGCTTCTTGTTATTTCCCCTGTCCTGCCTGAAAGTGTCTTTGTGCTGTGCTGGAAAAAAGGCAGGTGGTGCTGTTGTCAGGCCTGGCTGTCAAAAGGAGTGTGCCAAGATGTCATCTCCTGCACCCCAATCTGCCACAATGTCACTTAACTAGGCTTGAAGTGGGACCCGGCCTGAAAAGTGACTTGCTAATAACAGCACTTCCTTACACAGCAGATTTTTCCTGGTGTTTATGTTCAGCATTTTACATCAGGCTTTCAGGCTACACAGGTTTTTATTTCAGGCAGTCTTTTAACTCAGATAATCCACCTTCATTCCTCCTCACTTACCCCACCCCTGCCCACCACTGGAATCATTGGCCCCTCTACTTCCCTCCTGCCTGCTCTGTCACCCTCCACCAACAGGCTGCAATTCCCACCACTTGCCGTGCCAAGCCCCCAACTCTCCAGAAACACTGCCACCCAAAGCCATCACACGACCGAATACTTCTTCACAAGATACAGCACAATTACGATTTCTAATTCTTTATCATTTCAAAATCAAACTGTAAAAACCGGAGAAAAGAACTTTTTGATTCTCCTCATTTTATTTACTTTTCTTCTGGTTATCAGTTTTCACAGGTTTTGCTAGACCCATTTTCTTAGACAATATGGGACTAATTAGGAAAAAAAAAAAAGTAGTCCAAAGTTCTTTTAAATCAGGACATTTTTGCTGTCTAGTTTTACTGAAAACTAACAGGGTTTTTTTTGGCATTGACAATATCACATTTATAACGTCAGTAGTTCCTTATGAACTCGGAATCACAGGTGTGTTATGTGGACAGGATTCGATGTTCACAAGGGAATGAGTTCTACTGACTCCATCTTATTGAATCAATACCTACCAAGAAAAAATCCAAGCAAAACAGATCTGCTTGCTTGTAAATTACCAGCCTAGAAGTTATTACTGTCTCGGGATATTAAGGTCATTGCAACTAAATTCAGCACAAAATGCCATTTTTTTGGTAAAGAATCAGAAAGCCCAAAACTTAAATATGAATGTGCTAATTTCAACCGTACAATACAGTGCATGCAGGATTTCAGGAAGCCTCTGAATATTTTCTATTTAATTGTGCAAATTTTCTTTTTAAATCTCATCATTTAATTTGCCTCATTTATTACACACATGCTAATTACAGGTGCAGATACTGCAAAACATATTTCATAGGGTAATCTGGTCTGAATTTGCTTAAATAAAAAATTCTTTATTATTTCACCACAAGGCACAAGCCCTTATCACATCCCTCATGTCCAACACAGTTTTGCTCTAAAAGGTATGTTACCAAAGTGCATGCTGATCCCTGCCCCTGTAAAAGTGCCTAACTTACAAGTATCTAAGTAAAGGAGCTGTCATTCTTAGTGAAATTTGAGCTTGTTCTTTATCTGTTCATACTCTCTTACCAGAACTACTCTGCAAGTCAAATTGTGCCATGATTTGCCTTTATAAGAAACTGCCTTAAAACACTGCCTTGAGTAGTCCAGGTACAACTCCAGTACTTTGGATAGGGTTTAGTATGTGTAAGCGGGAGAGAAACTGGCCCTACAACCCCAGCATGAACACGGACATGAACACCACAGGAAACAAGACAAATGCAAGGACTAACAAGACATGAGCACTGAGAGTTCATTCACAAAAGAAAAAAGGGTATTTTCCAATTGAATGGAATGAGTTTTCAGTAAATAAACTCTAGGGTTATGAAGGGATGGGAAATGAAAGCACTGCCAGGGTCTTTTCTTCAATGAATAACATTTATTTTGCTTTTACAGTACGACAGCATCCTCGTTTTTCACCTACTTTTTCTCAGTGGCAGAAGAGCGAGTGCTGAGGTGACAGAGGTCAGCAGACAGGCAGCACAGCCAGTCAAGGAGGGGAAAGGATTGATGCACAGAAAAGGGACCAGCCTTTGTGCCTTCCTGCCTGCTACGTATCTGGAAACGTCAAATTGGAGACGAAGAAAGAATGGGAAATCACACAAATGGAGACACTCACCTTTCTGCTACTTTGGACATCTTTAAACAATGTCTCTCTATCTGCATGTTCAGAAAAGTTATCTGAGGAGAGAGACAACAAGGACATTAACAATCCATGAGCTCCATAGCATGCATTGATCATATTCCACCCCTCCACACACTATTGATTTCTCTTTCCAAACGGCTTCAAAGTAACTCAGAAGGAAATGGGACCCTTCCCTAGGTATTAGAAGAAGCTTATTAACTGCTTCCAACAGGAGTCTCCATTTCCTATGGCAAAGCCCCAGGGGAAGCTTCAGAAGACAGAATTAAAAGTAGACAAGGCACATATTTGGGGCTGAGGTTTCTGGACTGCTCAGGGTGCAATATGATCCCCTTTTTACATCACACTCCTCCCTTCCATTTCTCTGACTGGCATTCCAAGACCCGTAATGGTTTTGCAGCACATTTGCACTCTGCTGTGAACTAGTTCTTCACAGTACTCTGCCGCCTCTGTTGCCTATGCTGGAAAAATCTCAAGAAATTTAGTGTTCAGGTTTTGTTCAGAAGACACCCTAAAACTGTCTGCCTAAGAAACAAGTTTAAAGCTGCCTTTACTGAAATGCTGACCTAGTGATTCCTGCCTGTACTTCAGTAAGTGCTGCTTATTGCAGAAAGTACTTTCGAGGGAGAGCTCCCTGTGCCAGGGCAAGGATGTGCAAAGCCATGCCTTGGAGTGATTGTGCAAACAACTTTCTCCCAGTTCCCTAAAAGCTCTGATTGTACAGTCTTAACAGTCATGCACCGAACGATGCCTTTCCTCACCACTGTCCCCAGCCTGTGCCCCAGTGTGCTGCTGCTTCCCTAGACTGTCACTGCTCACTTTTCAGACATCCTCAGTGAACTGGAAATTAATCTGTCTACTGGTCCACAGACAGAATAGTAGATGCAAAGGTCAGTATTACTCATAATACAGCTAAACATACAACTGCACTGCTCAATGAATATGCATATATATCTTTAAATACTTAATACTTTAGATAAAGTACATGGGATGCAAGGACAGGTAAAGCATACAATTGATTTTGCTGATATCTCAATAACTTTATATGTTTGGGATTTTGGTTTTGGTTTTTTATTGTTGCTGCTGTTTTTTGTTTCGGTATTTTTTGTTGTTGGTTTTTTTTCAGATACCAGTTCTCAGAAGAGTTGCCATACAGCCATCTACTTACTTGTTTCCGGAAATCCTCTTTTGTAGTTTTGCGTACAGGTTGGGAGGGTATGTGTACAGGGCTTTGGGGCTGAGACTCCTCTGTAACTCCATATACTGACTGTGAGGAATCAACAAACAAACAGGAGAGATGACTGTACTTTTCTCTGTTATGCAATGAGGAAAAGCGCAGTATATACAAAGCAGTAAGGTAACAAGCCAGCAATTTCCTACTGTTTATATCCACACAGGTCAATAATCATCCAGCCTGGAGTAAAATTTACAGATCAGACCATGCCTGCACTTGGAAGGTCTATAGGTATGTTAAGAAAACAGTTGATTCAAAATGTTAAAATGCAGTTGATAATTTTTAGGAGCTCCAAAGGCTGTGTGCATCAATGCTTGCAGGATGAACACTGGGAGTGGTCATTGGGGTGAACCAATTGGAGAAAGAAGTGACTAGAACCTATTCCTATGCCATTCTCTTTCTCTTGGTTTAATTTCTTGTGTACTACAACACACTCAAGAAAGTGCTTAACCAGGTGTCAATGGGTCAAGTTCACGTGAACCTCTCTAAACAAGAACCTGCAGACTGAGTTTTAGCCATTTCTTTTCATGACAGAGACCTGCACTGTAAGTAGTATCAGTTACCTTTTCATTTAGTGCTTTTGCTTTTTATTTAAAATTTGTAAAAAGACATAGCTCTGCTGCAATTTTACTAGTAATAGAAGTTCAGGACTCTGGTGTCCTTTCCAAAACAGGTAACAAGTGATAGGATGAGAGGAAATGGCCTCAAGTTGCGCCAGGGAAGGTTCAGATTGGAAATTAGGAAAAATATCTTTACTGAAAGGGTTATGAAGCCCTGGAACAGGCTGCCCAGGGAAGCAGTTGAGTCACCCTCCCTGGAGGGATTTAAAAATAAGTGTAAATGTGGTGCCGAGAGACATTATTTAGTGGTGAACTTGGTAGTGCTGAGTTAATGGTAGGAATCCATGATCTTAACAGTCTTTTTCAATCTACACAACTCTATAATTCTATACACACAGAAGAGTTAAAACTCGCTGGAAGTCAAAGACACTCAAATTGCTAATGATCCAGCCTTTGATATGATTAAGGCGGGTAAAGACCTCTGAAAAATTCACGGCCAAACAATTTCTGAAAATGGGACCTAGGTACTTTTGCCAATGGCTTTCCATGTTGTGGGAGTTGTGAGCCAGCAGACATCTGGGGCACGGAGCTCCTTAATGTCCTTCTCAGTTGTACTCAGCCTGCTGGCTCTACCCAGCCTGCTGGCTCTACCCAGCCTGCTGGCAAAAGGAGAACACCAAATGCACAGATTAGAACAGAACTGATATTTACCAAACACTTTTTGTGGTTCCTCTTGGGAAACTCTGACATACTGTAGGTGTCAAGTGTAATCTGCATTTAAAAAAAACAAACGAACGAACAACAAAACAAACCCAGAAACTCAAACTGACCTTTTTCACCTTCTGTGGGTTTTTCATACGACGACACTTTCTAATGTCCATTTCTGTGGTGTTCACACAGCCTGGCTGAAAAAAGATGGCCATTGTGTTACTCCTCTGTTTATAATCCTCATGCTACCTTATCTTTCTAAAATATACAATCAGATCTTCTCCAAAATTCTTTCCTGAAGTTTATGTCCTATAAATTACCCTTGCCAAATAAGAGACTGCATGTACTCACAGCTGGCATCTAAGCATTCGAACCATTTGGCACCAAAAGGAAATAGCTCAGCTAAGAGGGGAGCTTTTTCTAGGAAGTCTGGGTCAAACTGGGCAATCTGCTTTTCTTTCATACACTCAATAATCTTCAAAATTCAGCATTTACCATATATTTCCAAATCAACAGTTCCATGCAAGCACAAGCCTACAATGTTTAAAATAATCTTGCAGACACTTGGTGTGTTTTGAACTGCGAGGAAAATCCACATGGTGACTAAACGCAATGTTTTTGTGTATGGTACAGTGTTTATTAGCATTGAAACTTTCCTGTCAAAACCTGGAAAGTTTCATCATTCAAAAAGAGCTTTACCACGGGCCTGTGTACATCCCAGAATGCTCTTTCCTGGCTGTCCAAAATCTTTCTTTCTGTTTTATCCTTTTTCCTGTCGATTCTGAAAACAAGAGCATAAACATACGAGTCAACATACAAGTCATGTTTTCTTCATTACAGTTCCTAGCTGGGGTTTTAACCCCATGACAAAAAAAAAAAAATCAGAAATCCCCCCCTTTTTGTTTTTTTAAGTACAGAGATGCCGCACTCCGTCTTGCAAGGCCATGTGCCATGAACAAAATATCACTGATGTTTGCTCTAATACATGTCAAAAGAAATTTTCCTAATAAGGTGTAAAATTTATTTTAACATCTGCTTTTTCATCTGATAAGGAAAATATTTCCTAATTATTCCCAGACCCTGATTTGGCAGGCTGAGAAAGTTCACGTTTGGCTTTGGCTCTGTAAGGAGACCCATTGGGACCTCTTTTGGTGAAGTCCTCAGCAAGTGCTGGACCGAAGTCCCGTTGCACCCTGGTACCCCAGGATCACTGCTGGCATGACCACAGACTGTGAAGGGGCAGATATCCCAGGTGCTTCCAGCAGAAACAGCATGGGAAGCACTTGGGGCCACCCTTCTTAGGACTCTGCCTGCTTGCCATGGTGTTGGCAGAATGAGGGGTGACAGCACAGGCAACTGGAGCTGAGCTTGCTGCATGGTCTTGTGCAAGCCAGTGCTCACCCAAGAGACTGGGTCAGCGACTGGGCCAGCACAACTGCAAGTCAATAATTTCAGCCCTGACGCAGCCAGTGAATCGACTCACTCAAAGCACACAGATCAAAGGCTGGCAGAGGTGATTCAAAGCAGCTACGTCCCAGCAGCACTGAGCAATGCGTATCTGGTGCCTCACTACCAAGCTCAGCTCTACACTTGAGCACAGCAAAGACACCACCAGCTTGCAGGATCTACCTGCAGAGACACTGGATGAGGCACAGGAAATGAGGAACTGCTTTCACCTTCAGAGTGGGACTGAAAAGCTGACAGTGTCCCTGTGATGGATTCCTGCACTGCTACCATCAAAACTGAGGAAAAAAAACCCACACAAGCTGGGATTTCTCACCATCAGGTTCTCCCCTCTCCTATTTTTCTTTAGGAGAGGCAATGACCCTTAGCTAAGTTTGTGCTAGAAATGTACCGAGGGGATAGAAAACAGGACTGAAACGGAAGTTTCTTAACACCTCTTGCCACAAAAAGCTCAAGTCCTCCAAAGTTTGGTATCACTCTCTGAATATCCCTCCTGCAAGGCTGAGATGAGAAACGAGCTCTGCACAGGCTCTGTCGCCACAACCAGACTGCAGTCACTGCACTGCACGGAGGAGCAAATGGAGACACCCAGCCCAAAACCTCTTTTCTTCTGAGCAAGCCCTTTGTGGTCAGCCAAAGGAGGAGGTGAAGTCTTCTGTCAGCCTCACACCATGAATTGTCTTCATGGGTGCTTTGTGCTCAAATCCCCAAACTCACTGATAAGCTAGTACTTCACATTTTAAACTATAAAGACAACATGATCAGACGCTCTGTGGTTGCAGTTTTTGAGCAATGTAGGTACAGCAATGGAAGTCCTGTGTGCAAACAAAGATGTGGAAGGTAAAAGCAGGAGGAATATTTTCAGGTATTCTTGGTTTGTTTTCTTTTATAGTTAGTTCATGGCTCTGAATTGCACTGTGAATTCCAGCCCTGTCTTTTGGAAACTTGAAGACTGAACCATCACATGAACTAAGAACCAAGAAGCTGAAACTAATCAGCAAAAAAAGTTGATAGTGGCCTGTCCATGCTTACATTTTAAAGAAAACTGAATGGAGAAAAGATGAAAAGAAATTTACATTTCTTTCTTAGGTAATAATTGTGTACTCTGGACAGAAGGCAGAATTTTGTTTTGACTTTTTATTTTTTTTCTGTGTATGTCATCTTGGCAATAAACCTTCAAGTAGCTGACAATACAACTGCTATCTTAACTTCTAATTTTCTCTTCCAAACAGAATACTAGTATTCTGGTCAGAAAAAAAATAATCCCTTAATTGCCTTGTAAATTAAAGGATAATTACCACATACTTAAATAGCGCATAATTACAACGTTATTAAGCAAAAAATTAGTCAAAATTCCAAAGAGTTACTCAAAGGTAGAGACTTATGCCTCAGCCACACCTTCAAGAAATCATGATCCTTAACTTTTCAGCATCTAATGTTGAAAGTGGAAATTTCTTCTAGTGGTACAGTGTCAGTACTGGTGTCCTCATGTGCCATCTTCATCACCCTTTCCATTTTATGGGTGACAAATACAGGCACAGAATGGACACGGAGGTTTTTAGGCGCTAGTAGACACTAATCTACAAACTCTGGACCATACTCATTTTGCACAATGAAAACATCCTCAAAACACTGGGAGGCTTCAAACTGTTTCCACAAGGGATGATGAGGAGGAAAAAAAAGTAGATTTCAATTATGAACAGAGGATAGGAAAAACCCAGATACTAAATCTAAGTTAGGTTCATGTAAGTGGTACTCCATTCTCCACACTAACGTAGTAGCACAAGTGGAACTGCAGAGTAGAGGTACAATGGAGTCAAACGGGGATTGGTATAAATGAGAAAACTAAATCCAGCCTGGTGTAAATACTGCCCTTGTAATCACATGGAAGTGGCAGTATTTTTAAACTCAGAAATACCTTACAAGCATAGAGTAACACAAACAGATGACAAAGTTCTGTTCTTTCCATTTATACAAAACAAAAATACTACACCAAAAGTAGAAGCAGAATGGTCAAGTGAATTGCTCAAGCTCCCATGGTGAACCCAGGCTCAGGAGCTCCTGACTAGCATTCCCACGTACAGATAATTAAACCCATCTTTCAGATTCTGGCACAAACCGTCAGATTTGGCCCTCTATTGTTTCTAGTCTGCTGGTGAATAAATTTACCAACACTTTCTGAATGTAGTTGCAGTAAAGACTTTGACAGAGAAATTTTGTCTGTGCAGAATCCCCTTCCCTTCACAGCTCTAAATACTGTGCTCCAGGATTACTTACTTCACTTGGGCCTCAGCTTGCATGAAGATGAATTCCCACTTTCTTGCAAATGCTCTTTGAAGTCTTGCTAAATTTTCCTGACAAAAGATGAAAACAGCAAGAACAATTAATCCCTGCAATTATAACAATTTCTTAAGAGCACAGGTAGTATGGCGGGTGTTTATTTTATTCCTTTTAAGCTGGAAAACTCAAGACACAGAAGTCAGTGTTGGTTTTAGGTGAACTATCTTGCAGGCAAAGCAAGGTTGTAACACATCCTTTAGGGCTGCAGCCCCACAGCTGCAGCCAAGAGGACCCTGTCAGGGAGAAGTAATGGGGTGTGATGAAGACAGGCTGAGCTCTACTATGAAAATAATGACGGACTTGTTCCCAAAAGATAACACTGGGAAGTTTTGTGAAGCTGACAGCTTTCATTTCTGATAGCAGATGGCTGCCATGTGCACATTTCTCTCTCATTCCCACTTTCCCTTCCTCCCTCCCACTGCTCTCTTCTCTTCAGGCTTCTGCTAAGGTGCAAAGCCTGAGCATTCCTTGCTGTGCTCAGCCCTGGTCACCACTGGGAGCATCATTAGGCAGCTGCACAGCACTGAAGGCTGGGAATTGCCAGGATGATTCACCAAAGGAAATAACTTCTTTGTCTGAACAATGAACATCTCTAACTGCAAAGACTGGGTCCAGATGCAGCCTTGCTTTACATTTGAAGTAAGAGCAATGGTCCAGACCCATTATAGATCAGATTGAAAATTTGGAGGTGGATGTGATTTCATCACAAGGTCAAACTCAAGACATGGCCAGAATTTCAGGCTCAAACGGCACCCTGAAGTCACATATCCACACGCACCCTGATAAGGAGGCCTACAAGAGCATTAACCTGACACTCTTCTCCATTATAGCTGGTTCAGCTGTTGCAAATTCTCACTGAAAACTAACACTATTAATCCCACTGCAGCTCTTTTTATACCCATTCCCCTTTATTTCAAGAACATGCATAAGTGCACACATTGCAATGCTAGAAGAAATCTTCCTATTATTTACTCTTGTATAACACAAGGCATAAAGCTTGGCCCTGTTACCACCAAGTCCATGTAGGAGTTTCTATCTGTATACACAGAGGAAAACAGCAGAGAAAATGGTTTACAGCTGCACTGAACTGTGATAATTTCCTTAGCTGTGGCTACAAGGTAGAACTACTTGTAATTATCTGCCAAAACAATTTTTTATGTTGGGGTTTTTTTTTTGATTTTTTTTTATAATTTATTTTGTTTTAAGCCCTCTGGTATAAATACGCTAAAGTCAATGAAACATCACCGATTGAAGGAGTATTTGAATTGCGCTTGTGTTTGGCCAATTATAAACAAAATTGAATGCAATTATGCAAGCATGATCATATCATCAAGACCCCTGTGCTACCAGTATAAGTGGGAGGTGGGGGAGTTATTTAAGAATGCTGCAAGCTGAACCTAAAAATGAGAAGATGCACCCTGAGATGCTATGTAGAGAAATCTCTTTGGAAACTCCAGGCCAGTGCTGAAGTCTACGGAGAAGCATTTGCATGCTACGTCTCCAAAAATGTCTGCTAAACCTACAGGGCTCCTTCCCGCTTCTGTAAGCCTGTTTCTCTCACTTGTGCTTAGTTTACATCTCCATTGCTGGATCTGCTTCAGCTCCCATAATGACTCAGAAGAGTCTGTGCCATTGTTATCTGATTGTCTCTAATTAAGAGAGCAAAGTTTGAATGCAGAAGTAATCTCTAATTGTGCAATGCAATATTCACAAGAAAAATGAGAGACTGCCAAGATCTAATTATTTGCCATCACTGTCTCTCAGTAGACATCGATGTGCAAAAGTACTTAGCCGTAGCCTTGTTGCACATGTGTGGGAGTGTGTGCCTTGCTGAACAGCCATTTGTTGCTTTATGATAGATCTTCAGAGTACTTACAGTTAATTGGTTGGCTGTGAGCAACTTTATAATGGTTTTAATAATGAAATCAGTAATATGCAAAAGAGAAAACTCAGCAAAAGGATATAAGTGCATGCAGATTATTATAGTCGTTTCTTTATGCCTGTACTTCAAGATTAACATTCTTGGGAATTCTGGATACATTTCCAGGGTGGACTAGGTAAGTGGCAACTTTTGCATGCCTTTCATTGAAGGTGCTAAATGGCATTCTATATATCCATGGGCATAACAGTCCCAAAATCTAGAAGGTAAGGAAGAGGAAAAAGTCCATTCATTGAAAAAAACCAACCCAACAAAACACAACCCCCAACAAGGGTTGGAACTCTTCGAGGTCTCTTCCAATCCTGACAACTCTATGATTCTTTGACAATATATGCAATATAAATGTTTTCATTGTAATAAACGTGAGCACAGAAGTCCATTAGTACCAGCTTTGCAAAGAAACCCTCCAACAAAAAAACTCCCCCTCTGAAATTCGGCTGTTACACTGTTGAGCTAGTAAACAAGAAAAAAAAAGGTTAACATATAAAAAGACAAGTTCTGCTGGTATTCAAAGAAACTCATACCAGCTCTGTCTCTCCTGCCTTCATCTTCCCACTCCTCTCCACTCAAGCCCTGCAAAATCTGAAGCTAAAGTTTGGGATATTTTTATGGATAATCATTTCACAACAGAAAATGTGCCCTGAATAAGCTTGAGTAACAAGTTCTTTTTCATACTCCATATTGAAATGAATCCAAGTCTAATATCTGAAAACTTTCTTAATCAGCTGAGTCATCAGCAATTTAATTGCACAATAATGCATTAGCAAATCTCTCACTTCCATGTGTTAATATCTGCTATATAAACCAGGGGCTGCTAAGTGCAAACAGGAAACCAAGTAAGCTTCTGTGTAATTTGCCCCAATCTCGAAGGTCTTGCTGTACAGCAGATACTTTCATTTGAGACACTACAAAGCCAGGGACGTTCCTCAATCATGCCCCGATGTTGTCTTCAGATCAACCTTCACACATTTCTGACAATTTAAAAAAGACACAGTAAAGGCTGACCCCGGAGCACAAAAAAGCAACATTCAATTGGCAAGCAAAGCTCTCCCCGTGCCCCCTCGGCGTTAAACTCTAGCAGCGGTGTACCTACGGCTTCATAATCCGCCAGCTCCAGCCTAGCTTTGTTCTGCATGGTCCGTTTGCAAAGATAGATGGCTAAAGGGAGAAACAGAATGGAAAACAATTACAGAAAGATTATTAGCACTAGATCGTCTGAAAAAAAAACCAAAACACACATGGTCCATGAGATTTTTGTTCTCCTCAGAAAACATGAGGTAAGGAATGAAAGGGCTGAGCTGAATACCCAGCTGACATTATCCACTAGTAATCTCAGAGGCCTCAAGCACCTGGGACATCTCATTTAGAAGTACTGAGAGTAGATGCCAGGACCTAACAAGATGTCTGAGAAAGGCACAATTGCTTCTGGGGTTGGTAAAAGATACAGCATTAGCAACCTGTTCCCCTCTACACTTTGGGAGGATGTCTGCCAAAGTAAGCAGTCCTGCACTAGTTTTCCCCTGTTGTTAAAAAAAAAAAAAAAAAAAAAGATAAATAATCATGATATTGAAAAGCAAGCAGAAATATGAGCCAGATCTTAAAGGTATGATCTGAGCATTTTTTCAGATGCTCCATGCACTTACTCTGTGGTTAAGAAAAGCCTTCTCACACTTCACCATAGGCAGGCACTGCAGAAACTGATGTGGTTTGTGATTCTGAGGGTCAGGATGAACCAGTGCACACCACCAAAGCAGTCCCAGGCTGTCTTATAGGAAAGCCTCAGCTGGACCTGTTAGCTCACCCCATTTCCATTACAGGCTGAAAACACAAGGTCCCCAGCACACCCTGGGCACACCGTCAGGTTTGAACTACACAACAGAGGTCCAGAGCTCTTATTTCGGAGTGAATCTAGATGTGAATTTTATAGCTTACAATTTTCTGACACCTTCAGGGACGTTTTTCATTGGAAATATCTTCTTCTATTGAAAATATATGAAAAAACACCATGCTACTCATGTAATTCTATTCTATGCTATTCCTATAATTCCAGCATTCATGTAATGAGTCAGTATTATGCATGGTAACCAGAGCTGGTCAGTTCATGCCTATTTATATCTCTCAAGAGCAGTTTTCTTCTGTAAGACATTTACAATACCAAATGAAGTGACAGTCACCTCATAGTATTTCTCCATGCTAGGCAGTGACCTGCCATTAGTAAGTTAGTTTCTGTCCTGTAAATGGATCCACACAAATAAAAAAAAAGTATGAAATGCTGCTGGGATTTCAATTTTATTTGGGTCTACTGCTAGTTTGGGAATTAATTCCTGGGAAGACTCCATCTGTACAGACCTCTGATATGCAAAGACTGATTATAAACATATGTTAGAGATTTCTGGGACAGATGAGAATCTGTCACTATGGGGCTCAGCTAATGCAGCTGTAGCTTGTCCAGCTGTGGGTCAGCTCCTATAGGGCTTTATTTTGAGGTGTACTGCTTCACTCAGTATCCTTGCAGCACAATAATCTGACTGCCAAGCCAGTTATTTATCGGGTACTATAGGAAAAAACAGAACTTCCCTCTTCAGATTGTTATTCTAATATTTACGGAGTACATATGTGGTGCAGTTTAGACAGTTATATGTGGTGAGTGTAAAATCTGGAAGTTATTTTGCATATAAGGAACAGCATCATGCTTTCTCCTAAGCAGTTCCCTCACTGGGACAAACATGTAAGACTGTGCTAGCTGCCCTGCAGCTGAGGACTGCAAATGAACTACGACATGACAGACACTGTTGCAGGCTGCTACTTCACCTCAGCAAACAACTCCAGAATCCATAATGATGAGTAATTATTGCCCAGGAAATAAAACAACCCAATCACTACCAAAACAAACCCAAAACTGATTATTCAGGGAGGAGTTCTAAACTGACTTTAGATTATGAGATACTTCAAAAGAAGGACTTCGGAAGATCCTGTTTTATGAGGGTGCGCATGGATTCACTTCCTCTCTTCCAGTGCCACACCAGGGTACAACACTTGATTTAATCATCTAGCTGTGAAAGAAGTGCAGTTCCAGAAGAGACAGCAACATTGCATGCAGGCAGCTAAAGATAACAACACTGATATATTTTCTTTATGTATTATTGCTGTCTGCAGGCACTTACATGTTTAACACACCATGCTGCAGTTTATTAGCCCATAAACCGTGTTTGGCCTTCTCTTTTTTACCAGCTAGCATCTGGTAATCTTAAAAAAATGGGAAAACTAAGTCTGATGTCGTACATCAGAGAACTTTAACTATGGGTTGCCATCAGTTATATACTGGTTTATTGATCAGCCGGATGAGTGCCCAGATGAGGTAACTTCTTATTGATCAACATATCAGATTCAGCTACAGATCAGAGCATGTTCTCCCACAAAAGTAATATTGGCATTATTTAAGATTCCCAAGGAGCAGTATCCTGCTTGCCATAAATCCCGCTGAAACGAACAGAGCTATGGGAGAATGAAGGTAACGGTAAATAAAACCCTGGCCCAAATGAATGTGACAGTTACAGCTCCATGGGCTTGAGACACCCTGTGATTTCACACTGTGTTATTGAGATGGGCACACGTCTGCCTCTGGTGCTGCCGTTTGACAAGAATCTCTGCTGGTGAAGAGTTTAGACGGCCAATAGAAAATATTTAAAGGACAATTTTTTTCCATCACAAACTTTCTGTACTAACTTTCTACAATGAATAATTATACTCTCACCATAATCTGTGTTTTCTGGTTCCCAGCAGTTTGAAGGCCAAAAGTATGGTGCCTAAGAAACAACATACGCATTTTTTTTAATTTAAGAGGTGAAAAACAATTCAGATGCAGAAAAACATTACAAGTACAAAAAGAAAGATCACAAAGTCTACGGCCCAGACCCCAGGAATTCACAGGTGCCCTGAATTGTAATTTATTTTTATTTTTAAGGAGCATGACAAACTTCATTGCCCTTTATATATGCTACACACCATTTGCTTTTTTGGAGCAGCTACCAGTGTGGTTGGCAGCCTACAAAACAATTTACTTTTTAAATATAACAGATGGCAGAGGTCAAAACTCAGCTAATTAGAGTCATTCGAGAAGCAGAAGTCCTGTTAAGCGTACTTTTGTTTTCTATCCAGGTCCACACATTACACTCACTACAATTAATTACATGGTATTACTACATGTGGCTGGATTTCAGTTTTAACATGAATGAAAAAATAACGTCCCTGTGATCACACAAATTACAAAACACTGTTTTCCATTACTGGTGTAATGCCACAAATAGGTGTCAGACATCACACACAGACCACTCCTTGCACCAAAGTACAGTGAGAAAACACAGAGGCATCAAACAATACAGGCTTCAGTGCTCCTCACTAGATTTATCTTATGAGCCTCACAAGATGATGAGCTACTGTTAAAGGATGGACTCATTTTGAAGTAGAAAGTGGCAAGAAGAGAGTAACAAAAAAGAAACACCATTCTATGAGGTTATAGTTGCAGAAAATGGCTGACGAGAACTATTGCAGGAAATAACAAGCAAGGAATAAGCAAAAGCTGTATGGAAAGATAAGGAAAAGAAAAGTCAATAAGAAGGCAACACAACTTGATGATGTGGTTTACACAGCCTTAAAATAAGGAAAATAAATTAAATAGTATTGAAATCTAGCTCCTGAGAGCTGCACAGGGCAATTTCTCATGGTGCCATTCCTTTAAAATAGAGAAAAAAATACAACTAAATGGGCACTCAGTATTACCCCTGCTTCTGTCAAGTCTTGCATGGCAGGATGAGAAGGACTTTCAGAAAAGCAAGGGAATTGTAATGAAAAACTCTCAGTCTGAATGATGTCAGGTAACCAGGAGGTGGGGTGAGATTAGGGGAGGTCTGTGATCTCCTGGGTTTCTTTGTTGACTGTGCCATTGGTCTTATATGATATCACAATACTGCACTAGCAGTAGGACAGTGAGCATGAGTAGTACCAACATCAGATGTGAAGATAACAGGGTTTTCAAATAACAACTGAAAAAGAAGAAAAATAAATGTAAAGAAGGAAACGGAGGGTGAACAGAAGAGAGGACACAGGAGAAATAAAGGAGCTGGATGGGACCATGTAACAGAAGATCACAAATTCAGACAGCAGGATTAGGCAGCAGGACTTGACATTTGAACTTATTGCTTATTTTAGAGTTATATAATCAGTTGAAAAGGAGTTGCTGCAGCACAAGCCCTCAGTTATCTAGGAAGCTGACAACAGCAGATTTTGGACAGGGTATGGTACTCAAGCGCAGGATGCTTTAAAAATTCAGCAAGTCTGGAGGCACAGGGACCCCAAAGGATACAGATGTCCCAGCTTAGGTGACTACCAAGGTTACACATCCTCTGTAAGAGAGCCAAAGCCTGAAGTGTCTCTCCCCCACATCAATCTGTAACCATGAGGATAAAAATTTGACTTTTCTGCTGTGACAGAGCTTGAATCTCCAACTCCAAAGTTTGCCCTGGTCCACTCTGCACAGGAGGGTAGCTACTCAGTTCTATGCCAGAGTTAGAGCCTGAGAGCTACTTTTCTTTCTTCTGCTTTAGCTCAAATCTGAGCACAATAATCTTGAGATCACATACCAAAAATAATCACAGGACATATTCATTCATTCATGTAAAAACTGTAGGTCAGAAAGTACGAGAGTGATTTGGGATTCTAAAGCTGGGTTTTTTTTAAGGGACTTTGTTAACTTCCCAAGAGATACTATCTCTACCAAGATAGTATCAGTCCCTGGCTTCATAGACCTAATGGGTGCTTAGGGATAAAGAGTGGGTGACTTCAGCAGTATTACTGCAGGGGCGGTGGAAGGGGCCACAAGGCAGACAGAGGGCTCACCAACCTGAAAACGATAGAATGTCCCATCATCTTTCAGGGTGAGGACATGGTCTGAGATTGGAAAGACATAACCCTGTGCAGCGATAAGACTTCCCAAGTGTATTGCTTCCACTGTGAAAGAGAGAAAACAGCAGGGATGTGTCAGGAAAGGGTGCGCTGCACACTCCTCTGCTTTCAGCAGCAGCTCTGGTGATGACTCAATTGAAGACCTGGGGTGCACACGACTCCCTGCACCCACACCGCATCCTTCTGCCTTCCAACCAAACCGTGCAAAGCAGGGGAACAGAAATCAGCCTCGCAATACAGATGAAGCACTGCTCAAGTGTTTAGCCTGCTGGTTTGGTGTTTACAAAATGTCACATACCAGTTCAGCTCTAGAGTCTGAAATTCAATTCAAAGCACATTATCCACCACAGCTGACAGCCGACAACAAGCCTGTTCCATCACGGAATCCCACTTTGCCTCTACCAAATCTGACAAACACCTGCAACACCAGGTCATTAGCAGCACGTTGTTCATAAAGACTAATTCTGACACTGTAGCATTGCCATTCATTAGAGGGAACAGTGCGGAGGCAAAGGGGAATATATATCCCAGCACTGCCAAGACAACCTTTACCAACATAGGGGCACCTCTGCACAGATTTTCAACTAATGCCAGCTGTCAAAAGCTGCTTCAACTTTCTCAGAGTAGCAAAATACACATCAGTTGCTCATCAACCCCCAGGTGGACAATAAAACTATTATCTGCAGCTGAAATCAGATTTGGGACTTGACTGGACTCATGAGAAGGGGTATGTGTATAGGGTTACCCTGGGTGAGACAACTCTGCCTCTGTCTCTGCATTTACTTGGTGACAGTAGGCAGCAGAAACAAACTGGGAGGTGAGATGCTGGTTTTTTTCCCTTTCCAGAAAAGGAAAAGAAACTTCTGGACTTGTAGATCTTTTCTTCCTCTTTTCCCAATAACTGTACGAAATCGATTTCAGTTTCTCCAGAGAGCGAACTATTTGGACTGTGCCCATGCACTGATAACTACTTATGGCTGACTATCCATTCATCTAGCTGCTAAGACAAATTAGCAGCCGTCATCTGATCCCATGATGGTGTGTGTGTGTCATCCTTGACCAGTACACCCTGTCAGTCAGCTCTACCTTTCTCCCCACCATGAGAACTGCATTTGCTTGCTTAACCACACACATCCATCAGCTTTCTTTTAAAGTCTGGGAACAATCATAAAATCAGTCTTTCTTAGGTAACAACAATTCCACAGACAGGCTAAGACTCCTACAATGTGCCTTCTGTGTGTTGCAGTGTAAGGCATTAGACTGAATTAAGACGTTGATTCTCTTTGTCTCCAATGGTTAAATTATTCTTGTTGTTTTAGTGGTATTTTAAATTGCACCAAAATAGCGTCTACTGTCTAATGGCACACACAATATAGATGGAGTATCTGTTCCCCTCCAGTCATGGTCACCTTACCTGGATCTTCAATGCTGAGGTTCTTCACAAGCCACTGCACAATATCAGCACCTTAAAAAAAAAAAAAAGTGAAGAAAGCATTAAACTCTGAGACCACAGGGTTTGAGAGCCCTAGAGAGAGATAATATTTACATAGATACAATAGAACTGATATGAATTTGATTCCATTTTCCTTTTTATCTCCATTGAGGTTTCAGAATGCTTTTCCTTCTTATGTCACACTGTAATTATGTAGTTATTGACAGGTACTAAGTCTCAAGAAGTATTCTGTGTGGCAGGAGACTTGATATACTTTAAGACAGATACTACTCTAATGGTTCCATGTAACTTCTCTCCAAGTTGCTCTTCTCTCACCTCAGCATACGGGGAGTTACATTTCTGCAAGCACTAGCTAGCAAGTTCCAGTTTAAGTTTCATTTCTTTGCATTGGGGTCACCAGAACTGCAGGCAGTACCTTGCAGCACATCTAACCAATCAGTGCCTCTGGCTATGGTGCCAACACCTTCCTGTCTCTACTGGAACCAGTTTGCCAGATGCATCCTACAGTCACATCATTTTTTACTGAATAAATTTAATATTCACAAAAAAGATGTGTGAAGGGTCCAAAACTATCTGCCAGATAAAAACACACCTAGTGAACAGTACTAGTTGGATAACATGGGGAGAATATTCAGAGTCTCTAACTGTTTCGACAAGTTTGTTAATAAAATATTCTGTTTTATAAACACGAAAGTTCCCTTTTGCCTTTTACAAAACAAAAATATCCTCAAGATAGAAAAAAAAAATTGGGGCTAGAAAACCATTTCAAGATGACTCAAACTAAACAGCTTCTGTATTGTTAGAAACAAAACTAATCTCTCAAAATGTTGTCTTGATTCAAGCTAAATCAGAATCTTTCCTGTTTTTTCTCTTAGTCCCCGAAAATAAAAAGTCCATAATTTCTCCTGATACTGGGCTCAGATTCCAGGCTTGCAGTGGTTTCTCAGGCATCTTATCGTCAAGTGACAGGACAGCTGATAGCCAAAAATCATCTAGAGTAGTGCATTGCTTTGCTCATGGGAGGTGAAGTGCAATTTGCATGAGCCTTTTCCAGATACACAGGAACACTTAATGTAGGATTAAGTCTCACTCCATTTTTACATTGAATGATCAGGTCTCCAGTTCTAGCCCTCTTGAAGAATCTATTCAATTTTCATCAAATTACAATGAGAAATAGAAGTAACACTGAAAGCTGGTTCCCCAGTCTTTCTTCCCTGACTTACCAAGATTAAAATAAGAAAGGTTTAAAGGGGCTAGTAAACGGAAGGGACTGATTCATCCAGAACTCCTATGATCAGATACTCCAGAATATAAACAGCATTTGAGAACAGAGATCTTAATTTGCCTCTGTTAAAAACATGAAGTTATTCCTGAATGTTGCCAAGAGCCTGGAAGATGTTATAGCTGTTCTCCAGTTGTCCTGAGGCAGACATTAACTTTCTGCTGAGTTTGCTGAACCATTATTTATCACCTGCCGAGACTGATTACTAACCCTTGGGACAATGACAAGTCTCTCCTTCCTCTGTTAATTACTGTCATCATTAATAGCCATGTCACTAATTAATATTCAATCATAATGAAAACTCTTTACTGCCATCTCCCATAACACCTTCAATTTTTAGGGTTACCCTCACACATTGGCTTTGCCTTGGCTTGTGGCTCTTTCTATCACTGCAAACTACTTTTGCCCACCAAGAAACACTACTTATGCCCTTACTCAAACAAGAAATTCAGATTTATCCTTATAAGACTTAGTGAAGAATTGAGCGAATCCTTTATGAGACTCTCCTCTGTCAGACGAAGGCACGCATTCCTTTATCTGTAAATTTTCTAGAAAATTTCTTCTTAACCTCTCCTATAGGTTAAGACTGATTGATGGTCCTCACATAACTCACCTTTCCAAAAGAATCTTTTCTAGATGATTTTCAGATTCCACATTTCATCAGCTCTTTCAGAGGACACCTCAGGAAAACCCTTGACCATAACATATTTCCACTAAACACTAACAAGGCATTTGAGATCTTCTGAAAACAAATAGTTTGGCATGTTTTCACAATAGAAACTGTTGCTGGAAGCAGGTAGAGGAATGGCTCCCATCTCCTTTACACTCCTCTCCATACATCTACACTCCCTCTGAGTCAGAAAGCTCAGGATAGTCAACAGCCTGTGAACATCTATTTCCTCCTCACCTATAATAAAATACATCCTTTTGCTTTAGGCTCTTCTTTGAAGCTGAAGAAGATCAAGTTGCTCAATGCCAACAGAGTGGCGGTATTTCTATGTGCAGATGCACAACAATCATTTATCCAGCTACTTGGTTTAGAGGTGAACTACCAGGTTTTTATTTCTTGCTATTGTCTCCATTTTCTGTTTGGTGATCCCATAATAGTAGCTAGTGTTCTCAGAAGGCCATTGCCTGTCAACATGACAAATGAGTGGCCAGTCATGACAAGATAAATTTTTTAAAAAGTTCAGAAGGTGTGAGGCCATTGGCAAGATGCTGTTAATGAGGTGAATCACCACCATTGTATTTGGTACCTTTTGTATTCAATCTAAGTTGTTCTACCTCTTTCAGAAAACCCAGGACTTACTTGGAAAATGTAGAGCCATTTCTAATCAGATTTGCTCATCTTTCACAGGCTGGGTGAAATGGCAAAGGCAGAAAGAGCGATGTATCCTTCCTCCAGCAATTTCTAAAAATCTGCTGCCTAGAGTGGAGTCTGCCACTGGTTCTGAAGAAGTCAGGACCACCAGGGTCTGCTTATCATCCAACAGACTGAGCATGTCTCTGACAAGGTGTACGCTTGTGCACGCACACACACATACAGGTATAACAAAAAATACAAGAATATTTTGGAAACTTCAGCAAACATGTACCTTTGCATTTCTTTGTAGGCTTGATAAGGCAACTGCATTTTTTGCTGAGTGGGCAATGTTGGCAAGCACTGACAAGTGGAGATCTGCAGTGATTTGACATGGGACATCTCGTGTTGCCCATGTGTGGCATCAGTGACCAAGGATTAAAGTCTGCCCTTTCTCATGGGAGTTGCTAAGCTGAGCCCTGATCACTGGATGCCATACAGCAACTACAGCCGATGAGGCGGGATGCTTTGGATCTCAGACTGTTCACATCCTCACATTGAACTGACAAAGACTAACGCTGCAGAAAGCAAGGTCTTCAGAAAGAATAAAACACACTGTCTGATCATGTTATGAAAGAATTTGTCATATATACGTGTCTTCAGGAAGCGACATAAGACATCTTGGTTATTTCCTATCTTTTTTCAGCAATATTCTCTTGAGTGTATTTTAATATTTAATTTTTAAAAAATCAATATTTTTGCATAGTCGGTTTCTTTAATTATTTTTATAGGAGGAGTACAAAAAACTGTGAAATGTTCAGTTCCTTCCTAGACCTTATCTACACACTTCATGACACACTCCATGGGCAAATAAGCTATGTGTCTACCCTCTACTGTCAGTCACCTCCAAACTCAAGGTCCAGACAGCCTTCTGATGGTAAGGATGAAAATATGTCCTCCTTCCTGCCACTTAATTTCTGAAAATGGATGAACCCATTTTAGCACTGAATTTTCCAAACAATTTGCTCCTCAACTCAGAACAATGTTTAAATAGTTCTATCAGAAAAGCAAGATTGGGAAAAAAAAAAAAAAAAAAAGAAATTCAAAAGCAGTCAAAATGACATAAGAATATATGCATAGGAGTATGAGCAGCCACTCGAGTAGCTTTTTATTCTGCCAATTATGGCAACCACCCTATTAAATGGAAATAACATGTTTTGGTCCCTCCTCAAGCAGTACTGGGTCCTTGGTAAATCTAAGACAAAAAGGGTTAATTAATTATCTGCACTTATACCACTGGGCTTGCAAAAATAAACAAATGAACATTACCCATGATAAAGGGCAAAACAATCTAATACAAATTTTTTTGAAGCCTCCAGCACTCCTGCTCCTATTTTTCTTACACAGAGACCCCCACTGACTTCCACAGTGAATTCAGGCAAGTTGGAAGTACAGACTCCTGTTCACTGTAGGGATTTAATACAAAGCACGGATTTTTACAGTAGGGACAAAAAAAAGAAATAAATATCTAGGTCTCTCCCTACTATTCGTTTACAAATATTGGGGAAATACTTTATAGAACTTGCCTACAAGAAGCACATATATAAATATCAATATCAGCTAGAAAAATATCTCAGCAGCTGACTCGGAAAATGTGGTAATTGCAGCTCTCCTCCATCAGCATGTGGTAATTGCACCACTCAGTGTCAGCGAGGAGCATCATCAAAGATACAACAGCTTCGAGCTCCTCAGCAATAGCAATTTTTCTTTACGTTATAGTTAAATCTTGTTTGTGAATTATTAACAGTCATTAGCAGCAGGAGCACTACCTCTTTTTTGATCAGAGCAGCCCAAGTTTCTAAGGAGTCTTTTTGTTCATCACAACTTCCGAGTGCTTGAATTTACAATTTACGTTTCTTGTAATAAGAAAACTTGAAAAGACAATACTTTGTGTGAAGTAAGAATGATGCTTGGTGGGAAGGTGGAAAATAGCACCTGGAGCTAAGTTGTGCATGAACAATTCAGGATGATAAAGTAACGACAAGGAAAGAACATTTGTAAACTTAATGGGTTCAAAAATCTCTGATCCCCTGCCTCTTCCTGACAACAGCTTGGGTTTATCAGTGGGCCGTTATGACATTCCAATAATTTCTTTCATCCCTCCTCTGTCTGCTTTAAGTGTTATCTACAGAAAGCTGTTCAGCAAGCTTGCCCATTTATACCAAATGTTGGTATTTCAGAGATGAGTCCCGTACAAATACTAATCATAGGGTTTTGTATGTTGTTTGTGAACTTAGGAAGCACTCTGTACCTCTGCTGCCTGAGTGCCCATATCTGTGTCAACAAAACCATATGAGAATCTGATCACAGATTTATTGAAAGCCTATTAAAATTAACAACTCTGATGTTTGACTTGTGCACTTTCTTGCCCCTGACACCAGGCCATGAAGCAAAATGAACAGGAAATCTATTAATAAATTCTTTCACAAAAGGGAGTCATGACCCAGGCTTGCAGCTGCACTGCAAAATATTGATAGACACTTGTGGTGTTGGGAGAGTGACAGAAGATAACCTTCCAAAGAGAGAGAGAAAATGCCACGGGCTCCTGTAATCGTGGTGGGGAAAGAAGATGAGCAGCTGAGGGAATCAGGCCAGAGAATGAGACCAGGCAGAGGGCAACACACCAGAGTCACAGGGCTGCTTGTGTGCTCTAACTAGGAATTGAACAGGAAATTCCTAGCGAGCGCTAATACACTTTGAAATGGCTTACAAAGTAATCGCCTGCAAAGTCACAACTCAATCACCAGCACTGCAGTCTGAATTTGACCTTTTTTTCTCAAATATGTATTTTACATGTAACACGCACACATAAACTTTCCAGTCTGCACTTTAAATATAGACAGATATGAAAGATGAAAGATGGAGATTTGGATTTGCAAAATCCAAATTTCTTGAGTACTTTCATCCTGTTAATAGCTCTTTTTTTTGAACTGCTATTTGACAGGACTTTTGCTTTCTCATCATAATGGCCAGGCTATCAAAGCACACGCACCCTCAACAACGTAGACCTGTAGAGGGAGATTTTCAGTAGGCAGGAATCAGTAAGTGGTCAGACATGACAGCACAGAGCTCTGCATGGGCTAATTTACCCAGGTAACAAAGACAAATTAGATTGTGAGATCTCAGCAGTATCACAGCCAGACTGCTTTTGTTACAATGCTGCCCATCTAAAAATAGTTCAAGTAGCCTTACAAGGCATGAAAACAAGTAACAGGAGACATACTGGAAGACAGGCTTCTGGTTTGCAACACCCTCCCATCAACAACACTTAAAAGTAGGCAGCCAGTGCTGAGGAGCAGAAGGATGCCACCAGCTGAGAGCCCTGGATTTAAAGCGATTGCTCTACAGCGGTATTAGTAAGGCTGAGTTAGCAAATCTCTTAACGGACGCACAGTTAATCCCAGTCTGTCAGGACAGCTTAAACCAGATCCTCAACTGGAAAAAAAGAGATACCAGCAAAAGATTTTTTTCCAGTTGGCCTGCACCAATACGAAGCATTTGGTGCTACATCAGCCTCATCTTTCTTCTCTCTCTGCTTTGACAGAGCTGTGTCATGTTGGTGCAGCCCTCACACCCAATGCTCAGCGCCTGTGGCTGCTCACACAAGTATTTGCTTGCACCAAGAGATGCCAAACAGTAGTCTGACCACAGGAGCAGCCACGCTCATTTCTTTTTGCTAAACATTCCTCACTCGCCTTGGAAAACGTGAGCTGCTATCAGGTCTGTGCTATCTACAGACTTGGCATCAATAAACATGCCGATGAACCACTCACCTACACCCTCCAGAATCCAGAACATACCACAATCCCAGTGTAATCCCCTCGGCATTGCTTCGCTTGGATAAAATTTGGCCTGCTCTAAATTAGAGACAAACTGTGTAACCTTATGCCCGTATCTTGTTCTGTCCTCTAATGCAACTCGGAACAAACTGCTATTATTACAAATATGGGAGGAAATTAATAAACAAAACCAATTTAACAATTCCACATTTTGCATCATTTAAACCTATTGCTGTTCCTCCTGTAACATCCACAAAAAGCAAGTACATTGCTTTGAGAGCTATTACAGAGGTATACAAGAGGCAGGAAACCTGTACCTTGCAGTCCCAGTCTCCCAGCAGCAATAGTAACAGCATTTTGTAGTAGTATAAGAAATTACCTCTTTTTACAAATCGCTAAGAACTGCGGATGTCTCCAGATGTACCTTTACACCTATCCATTGATCACAAATTTACAGGTGCTTTCCAGGCTGCTCCGCTTTTGCATGACTCAGATTACTGAAGTGGCTGATAGAGCTTAGCAGTTCGGCTCCCTGCCACGTAGTAGTATTTAGGTACTGTTCCCGGCACTGTCAAAATGATTCAGCAACAAAACAGCGAGGGAAGCAACTCCGAACACTGCTGGAATCGGGCCTTTTGAAGATTCCTGCGTCAGATCTTGTTAGGGCTGCAACAATTTCACTGCTATACAATTCATAAGCACAGCCAATTCGTAAGCAAAGGCAATCTTTCTGTCATTTCAATCATACATTAGTATTTTAAACAGCAAATTTTCTTCTCCAGGAAAGAGGAAAGTTGATAAAACATAGAAAGCAACTGGTGCATTCCAGCATGTGACTATCAGGTCACTTCACACTGCATCCTCATTCACAAAGCAGGTTTCAAAGGCTGTCACATCATAGTCTTCCTTGACCTCACCAGTGTTACAACAAGTTTCCCTGCAAACATGTAAATGTCACTGACTGGTGCAAGACAGTAAAGTGATCTGAAAGCTACAGCATTTTAATAATTTTGGCACAATATTTATTTACTAGCAGATCTGACCCCGTAGTCCTCACTTATGCTAGGTTCCTATGAATTTCCACAATAATTCTGCTTCCAGAAGCATTCAATTTTTAGACCTCCTGGAGAGCTCTGGCCACAACAGATCTCTCACACGATCTCACACTTCCATGTCACCTGTGGCAACATTATTGTCTGTGCTCCCTGTTGCACATAAGGATAATTAGCAATAATCAAATTCTATAAGAAACCAACTTCATCCCAACACATTGCTACTCTTTTCCCTCTTATTATTCAGGAAAGGTTGAGAACCACAGGCAGTGTTTCCAGTGACACAGTAACAATCACATTATATGGAAAATTAAATAACCTGACACCTGTAGCTCTTTTTCCTCCAGGAGTGCATTGGCCTGGAAATGAAATAACCAGTATTGTACAGTGTTTTCTCCCCTTGCCCTCCTAGGCCTTTTGATCACGTGTAACACAGGGTGCACTGCAGTGCAGTCGGCCTCACTGGAGTTCTGTACTGGTGCAGCAGTCAATCAGGGACAATTCTCCAGTGGGATTAAGGTTGACTAAAAGAAATCATATGTGCAAAAGGGTAACACCAGAAGAACTACAATAATATAGCAACTGCTGACAATTTACTTACTGCTAAAGAAAGACACAGTATTGGCACTAACACTAGCGGTCGTGTTTTAAACAGGGTTCCTTAAATCGTGTGTTAAAGGTGCTTCTACTGGCAAGGAGCAACTGATTTTGAGGGCAACAGCTCATTCTGGCATTTCAAGTTTGGGTGGAGATACGTATCAGTGGGAATTTTAAATGTGCAGAACTATTTCATAACAACACTGAAGCAATCTTCAGGAACAAATCTGTTAGTACTCAACATTACATAACAAGTTTAAAACAGGTAAATTATTTGTTCTTTCTTAGATATAATGGATTTCATAAGGCTGCGTATAATACTAGAAGTGGTAAAAACAACAATCAGCTTCTCTTAAACACCTGTATTTTCCTGTATGGTAAATCCTTCAAATTTATTTTACCAAATAACCTCTGAAAGTAAGAAACATTTTGAAAAGCTGAAAGCTGCACTAAACAAGTACCATTCAATTTAAATAATTGAATCTACTGTCAAAACACCATGTAGCTTAGACTGCAAAATATCTGTCTGGGAATTTTAGAAGGCATTTCTGTTTCCATACTAAGACAGACAGAATCTAGCAAAATATTTTCCTTCCTTTCTTTTTCTCGCTCCCCCAAGAATTTGAATATCAACATTTATTTAATTCCTTTCAATGTAAGTATGGGTTTTAACTTGGAAAAGCTGATAGGCTCCTCATCAGTAGCCATGATTTCAGAGAGCAATAGGCCTCGAATGTGGCATGGGCTCAGAACACACACGGCTACCTACATGTTTTCTTGTTTCTGAAGCAGAAGCACAAAGTGCAGCCTTCATAAAGCCATGAAAGGATTAGCCTTGTTCAGAGTGGCTCTCGTTTCAGAGAGCTTCATGGTGCAACACCTGACAGCAGTGGGACCAACCAGACAGTGCTGCTGGTTTCTCTCCTCCATCCAACCATGCCTCGGTCAGACGCTTAGCAGTTTCATTGGCTTCTTTCTGGAAACTTCAAGAGGGTAAGGGTAAGTTGTCAACCATCACCGCTGACTCTTGACAAAACCCAGCCTGGTATAGCTCCCTGGAATTATCCTATGGGGCGCATCAGCCACATTGTGTGCTCCAAACTCAGCCGTATCCTGGTGAGCACGGCGAGAACAGCTTCAGACCTCAGAAAGTTTCTCAGTGGGCACAGTGTGCCTGGGCAGATTTGCACAAAACAGCCTTATAATGCAGCAGAACACATTCTGGTGCTTTTAGTTTCCAAACAGGTAAAACTCAAAATCCTCTCTATGTAAAGCAAAAGCTTTTTTTCAAGACAGAAATACTGGGTTCTGTAAGGTTGTGGGAAGTACTTTAATTCATCAGGAGTTTAGGGAGAGAAGTCTTAAAATATCTTCAGAGAATAGACACACAAAAAATAACAGGAAGGGCTTCCACAGGTATGTCAATGAAAAAAGGAAGGTGAAAGAAAACATACCCTCCCTGAAGAACAAGTGCAGAGAGCTAGTGGTAACAGATGAAGAGAAGGCTGAGGTTCTCAATGACTTTTTTTCCTCAATCTTCACTGGCAACCTCTCTCCCAACACCTCCCAAGTCAAAAACCCACAAGACAGGAATCAGGGTGGTGAAGTCCCTCCCGCTGTATGTGAAAATCAGGTTCGTGACCTCCTGAGGAACCTGAACATACATAGGTCTATGGGACCCGATGAGCTGCATCCCAGAGTTCTGAGTGAACTGGCTGATACAGTTGCCAAGCCACTCTCAATAATATTTGAGAAGTCATGGCAGTCAGGTGAAGTCCCTAGT
>VWZK01021354.1:40389-104313 GCA_013396935.1 Baryphthengus martii
GATGTTTGAAAGAAGTAGCATCAGAAATCCCACTGTACAAAAGCAAGATAACTCAGTCACTGTTAATCATGATACTTGATTATATATAACAATACCGAATACTTCTATTAGTGTTATAAATATCTCACAGATCTCAATATAAAATACTCTTCCAAAGGCCATATAAAAAAAAAAATCAGAAATCCAATCAACTCTGACATAACAAAGGCATCCCAAGTCCTAGATCTGTCCTCTCAGGACTGCCAGGCTAGACAGCTTGACCACGAGAGATTCCAAAACTAAGAATAATCAAGAAACTATGCAGGCTCTCATGCTACTTGTAAAACTCAGCCGGCAGTAACCATTCTTCCCTTACTCTTTTCCCCATCAGCTGCACATTTTATTAGCAATATTTACTGACAACTGTGCTTCTGCTAAAAGTAAAGTACAGGCTGGAACCTTGTAAAGCTTCTCCCAGACTACCTATATGCCAAAACTCCCTGGAGGGACCTAGCAGAGATTGGGAGGGTTACTACTTCTTCCTCCTGGCTGCCAACAACTGCGGTATTTTTTGATGCCAAAATTTTTCCATAAGGAGTTAAACTGCAAGCTACAGATCAGAGCACACGCAAGCAATTCAGAGAGAAATATTAAGAAAAGCAATTTTCAGATAAAATATAACAGAAAGGCCAACTTCTTTCATTCTTTCTTTCCTCCTCCTTCCTCTAGTGATGTATGTAGAGTAACTCTGCGGCCATACCTTATATTCCTTGGTCAAAAAACACAAACAAAGTTTTGTCAGCCAATTTAAATTCTCCTCCCTTTTGCTGTGGCCAGAATTCTGGGTTTTGTACCCACTGCACTGCTAATGGCACTGTCATTCTGCACTGACTGCAGGAGCCAATTGAAAGCATGGCTGGTCACTATTTACAACCATGGTATCTCCCAGGCTCAGCAGATTCTGTCCAGCACAGCAATTTATTCTGAAATGAACTTTTCAGCCTGTTCACACCCTGATTAGCAGTAGCTTATGCGGCATGTACAGCTGCTATCCTGGCTGGGCAATGTCTGGTTGGGTTAAATTCCACAGACTATAGCTACCTATAAACACAGACCAGTTTGACCACTAATGAATTCCTTCGTCAGGAGACCAAGAGCTCTATACAAACCCACAACACCTCCTGCCAAAGCACATGCCAATGAAAACAGCCACACTGTTGATGTGGCTTAATTGCTTTCTTAGTATTAAAACAATATATGAAAAATTGATTTATAGCAACAGAAAACAGGGGTTTTTATCCTTTTTGCAGGAAGGATTATCGGTGGCTATCAGGAATGGATATAAATAGGTCCCCAGTTGGCTTAGATTCAATTAATTTTTTTTTTTTCCATTAAGATCTCTCCAAGTTTATCATCTGGTTATTAAATGCACATTTTTGTCTTAAAACTATTTTGGAGCAATTATGTGGATTATGCTGGTTTAGAATGCTCCCTTTTATGAAACTAAATTGTTGGGTATTTGTACGCTGTCTGTAATTTTGTATTCTAAAGTAGTAATTCTGAAAGCAAAACAATGCACCTCCTTGCCTGCTTCATCTTTTCTTCTCTCTAATTGTTTGTGTCCCTTTGCCTCCCTGAATACACAAGGACATGGACATTTTCCCTCAGATTATTACTGGGCCGTGGCAGCCTAATAACCATTCATGCTTTTGAGAATTACCCCTAGATAGATTTGTTCCATATTTTGACTATAAGGGATGTCAACCACAGTCGAAAGACCAACGCAACAAAAAGGTGTCCTACAGACAACCTTTCTGTATTTTTTAAAAATGACACGGAACACAAGTTTCAAATTGCCTTGGGCTCCTTTGTTCCATTTTCAAAACTGAAAGGCCCTCAGGAATCTACATCCTATCGGCTTTCAACAAGACGTATTGTCATAATAGTTAGAGACATTTTTTAATGTCAGACTTGCTTTTTTAAAGGCACTTCGAGTGTTTCACCTAACCACATAGATATTGAAGGAGCCTGTGCTTGGTTTCAAGCATTCAGCTCTTTTTTAAGGTGGAATATAGTCCCAGATTAAATTCTATAATTCATCGGGTTATTTCTTTTTGCTTTGCTATTCAGCAGTCAGCATTTTGTAAAATAGATTATGATTTCTGGGAAAACCCAGGCATATTTTTTTTTCTCTAGCTACACTTCCCTGTGTAATTACACATTTTATCTTTGCTGTGAGGTGAAAACATTTGTTCCACATTTCCAAAAAATGAAAACACAATCAAATTCAAACAGAATGGCAAAACATTTGACTGTGTCCCCCACCAAGTCTCTCTTACCAGACAGCTGGAGACTGTGGAATGTACCTCCACAGTACTGCTACACACTGTTTTTTTACTATATATTACTGTAGTTATCCACTATAGAATCCATGGCGAGAGAGAATATTGCTGGGTGCTGGTTAGACTCTGAGTGGGCATTCTTACTACATCCCTTCAAATCTACCTTTTGCATTTCATACCTGCTAACTTGCTCCATGTCCGTGAACAGTCTCACCTCAGAGAAATCTTCTGTATGTTCACATCTCACTAGGTGAGACTCGTCCCTCCAGCAGCTGCAGGTTATGAGGAAAAACGCAGAAGCAGGAGGAAAGGGACACAAAGGGAAAGGACATGCCTTATTTTCTGTCCTCCTCCAGTGCCTACAGGGAGCTTGCAAAGGTATCGTCTTCACCGTAATGGTTCCAGGGGCAGGTGCGTGCATGCACAGCAGCGTGGCTTCACCGAAAACTACTCTTTTAGAATCTAACCTTGTGCCTCAATACCAGCAGAGATCCTGCAGAGTCTCTCTGTGACTGTCCTGTAGAAAACCACCTCAGAGTAGACCACTTGGCAGCAAATTCCCTAAATACAGTGCAGCCCCTCTAGACTCCAAAATCCCTTCAGCAAGTTCTCACCCAAAATATGGTATTGCACATTGTCATTACTGCCATAGCCCTACCTGGCAGCTTTGATTATTCACAGAGAGTAGGTTGTATATTATTCTGTGCCCCCATAACATACCATGAAATTACTGTCTTCAACACCAAAAGCTTAACGCAGAAAGCTCAAAAAGGCAAAAAGAGAAGTTTATGCCACAAAACAAGATGCAGCTGCCACCCATGTTAATGTGCAAGTCTATACAGGTTTTCATTAGAGGTAGGACCGTGGAATTCAACAATACCTCTCCAGAAACAAAGTTTGCTATGCAATGAAATGAGACAGGATGAAACCTGTAAGCGACTCCTGCCCTTAGCAGAGAAGCAGAAACAGGCTTGAAGACTCAGGGTGATCAGGCCCTGCCAAGTGACACAGCTGAAGAGCAGATGCCACCTCCCTTTAATTTAGTAAAGTCAGCAAGGTGGCTCAGCAGACCCATGAGACATGACACAAACCAGCTGCAGGTTTTGCCTCTTGCTGCGGTAACATATTAATGCATCTCACTATCTCCTGTGAAGGACACCCCTCCTGTTCTACAGGGCAAACCTCCAGGTACATATCCATAATCACTGTTACTGAGAGGTAGCCTGAAGTGAAAATATGTAACTGCAGGTGACCATAACAATCAGGCTTTTCAGCCTCTCCTCACATACCCCTCAAGCTCCCGTTCCTATGCGCTGTCTTGCCACATATTAGAGCATATCTGCTCTGCGTCCTGAGAAAAAAGGACTATTTTATAACCTGCCTCTGCCCAGGCTCCTGCTTGCCATGTCCCCATCCTTCTCGTGAACATAGTGAGGAAAGGGATGGACCTGTCCCTAGGTCTCCGTGTTCTCCTGCACAACAACCTTCATATCTAACACCAGACAAGCCACTTTCATCATCACTACTTGTGTGAATGGATATAGTAAGACCTCAGAAGGGTGCTGTCAAGCTTCACAGCTTAGCAATGTGACAGAATGCCCATATGAAACCACAGGTAAGGAGCTCCGCTGCTTGTGTCTGACCTGTCTTCAACGTCTTCATTGCTGAGTTAGGGTGGCTATATAGGTTTTCATTCCTGGAAAAAGAAAGGCACTCAAAACACTCAAAGGCTTACTGAAAGCACCACTTTGATAGTCAATGTATCTGATACGCAGGTTGCAAGAGGCTGCTCCAACGACAAGTGGTAGGGAAGAAAGTGTGGTGCTGGGAGGAGAGAGGACACCAGAAGGAGGTGGGAGTTAATGGTGGGGGTACCAAGTGCAGAATGAAATGATTGTGGGCTTGAAGCAAATCACAGATGAACCTGCATGTTGGGTGAGGCACCACACACAAATGTAAAAAGAGCAGACAGATATTAAAGGATGAACTAGGAGGAGGAGCAGGAATTCTTACTTTAAAAAACAGCAGCATTCTTTTAAAAGGTGCTAGTAAGGCATCTACCGCAGTACACAGACGCGAATCTCCAACAAACTGTCCCCAAAATTGGCAACTCCTTTTGCATGAACAGACTAGATCAGGAATCCCAGGAAAGAAGGTGACAAAATCAGATGTCATTTTTTTTAAGATCCTTTGACAGCACGAGCCCTAACAACGTGAACCCTACTTTAACAATGGTAGCTGCAGACTGGCAAACCTCCAGCCTGACACTGCACATGCAAAGCTTTTTTTCTTAGTCTGGTACTCTACACCCTGGTGTGATTTTTCCAGCACTCTCACAATCTGCTCTGTAGTGCTGGTCCTATTTTACCTCACATAACATGAATTTTCAGTTTCAGAAAATGCTTTGTGACCTGAGACCGTTTCGAAGAAAATTCATGCAAACCATCCCTAAATAAATCATCCAAACCGGTAATAAATCCTTTGACTGCTGAAGAAAGAGGTAATGAAAGGAATTTAATCTTGACATTTCTGGATTAAACAGTTGACAGGCAAGGATTAGAGGACTCTGTGGCAGGGAGGACAGCTGTTTCCAGAGCTCTGCCTGAACTGACAGATTCTAGACAGTGTGAATGAGCTCCGCAGAGCAAGAGAAGCTTGTCACAGCAGAGGTGGGAATCCAAATTTTAATGATTCAATTAAAGAATGCCAAGGCTGGTGGAAAACACTGAGCTATTTCTACCTCTGTGTCCCTACGACTGCCCTCACGCTACAGTGGGTGTAATTATGTAATACGCACAATCCTTTAATGGAAACTGGAATTATTTCAGGAAAACAGCTGGCAAATTTAGAGCTAAGTAGGAGCACAGAAACATTAATGCTGAACTGAGAGTGTGTCAAACATGACCCAGATACCTAATTAAAAGTTATGCTCAAATCTATCTTGCACAGGGCTCAAAAGCAGGCTGACTGAATGCAGTAAAGGGGCCACACAAGGAACGTTCTTGAGCTTTACTGCCCTGACGGCATTAGGTACATCTTGATCTCCGCACACTTTCCCAGCTTTAACGTTATAACCCTGACAAATTTGCCAGGAAAGGGGTGAGCAGTGACACAGAACAATGATGCAAAGAGCCTCACCTGTGAGCTTTGAGAGGAGTGTCAAGGCTGCAGAGAGCTTCCCCCAGTACAGAGAGGTGGGAGCTCAAGGCTTCACACCTGTCCCCAGCTGACCACTCTGAACCAGCACCCGGCCACTGGGGATCGAGGAGCCGGGAAAGGGATGCTCTCCCCTCTGTGATGATTGCTACCATAACATCTCTGGCCTTGAGCACCTCAGTCTAATGAGCCCCTGCATCCCGAGAAAGTACATGAGGAAAGAAAACTGGGGAATGTGGAGAAATCTGGAAAACCTACCATTACTCTCTCTGACTTCACATACAGAACCCGTGCCTGCAGCTGAGTCCCAAGCCACAAGAAGGATTAACAATATAAGGTAATATAACACATTAATTAAGAGTGGCTCTGTGAAAGCTACCTAAAATTAGTCAACACTGATTTCTTAAAATACAGCACTCTGCAAGAAGAAAGCTCTGCCTATGTTTAGTTTACTTGTTAGGCTGTTCTTCGCTAGGGTAGAGAAATACGTTCCTTTGAATATATTCCTCTGTATTTAGATATTTTATTTAAAAACACAGAGATGGCTGCTCAGCTGCATTGTACAAAAAAAAAATTCAATAAATCAGGGGAACTCACAGAGATCTTCAGTTATGTGAAGATAGTCCATATGAGTTAATGGGAAAGAACAGTCTGCAAAGAAAGATTGTAATGCATCAATGTGCTCTCTTAGTGGATCCAAGATATGAAATGAAGTTTGTAAGCTAGGTAGGTTTCTTAATTTGATCTTCAAGGATCATTCCTGACAATGGGAGCAAAAAGCTGATATGGGAACAAATGAGCAGTAAGTGATAGTAGAGATGGTGCTGAGACACACTGAGATACGCTAACATACTTCATAAAAAGCAGAAACTCATTAATCTGCTTATGTATCACGGATAAGTACAAGTTAAGAGAGTGCTTCCCAGACACTTAATTGATGGGTATCTTCCTGTTGGGAATTTGCACCCAGCAGGCAAACAGATGAGGAAATTGGAATGAAATTTACTGAATGCTTAGGGCAAAGGTAAAATACCAAAAAAGAAACACTTAAGAGAAATTATTCACTCAGGTGAATTTGACAATGATTTTGGCATCACCAGTAAACAATCAAGTTTAAAAAAAGACCAAAAAAAACCCCCAGAACAACAACAACAAGCAACACCCAAGAAAATAAAGAAACATAATCCTATCTACAATAAAAACAGGTACAAAGCTAGCAAAAGACTGTCCTACAATAGTTAGATGTAAAACCTTCCACTGCTACAGAAATACATTACTTCTCTTGTCAGTCTATGTTATGTTTGGGTTGTTGGGGGTTTTGTTTGTTTTTTTATAATGTGCATATAATTAGCATTTTACATTAACCGACTTTTTAGACTTTCTTGCATGTTTTATTACTCATTCTGAGTAAGAGTTAACCTGCAGTCCTGACTATATTGTGGAAGTATCTGCAGAGAGAAAATTCTTATTGTGCAAGTGACCGTGTGATGGAGCAGAACCCTGAGACTCTCTTCTTGCAAAACATGCAGCCATCAAATAGGAATTAACTGAACAAAGACCTAATTGCTTAGTTTTACTTCTCTGCAGGACCAAAATATAATTTTCTTCCCTACATGTGGTAGTGAATCATACATCAAAAATATCCAAGCTCATCAATTCACACCATACTCAAAACAAATCCATGGGAAATCAGCACACAATTTTGAGAGATTTATCATCACAGAAAAAGCAGTTAAAGAAAACATGCAGAAGTATATTATGATACGATGGATATGTATGGAAAGTCTGAGAGCTTTTTCTTTTCCCTGTTTGCAATTTCTGATGGAAAGTTCTAAAGCCAAATCTATGGCACTCTCAGGTGTTACATAGTGCAAACACATGACAGACCAGAGCTGAGTATTTCTGCTGCAACAGGCAAAATAAACCAAGTTATTCATCAACTGTTCAGGTAACACAGCGTGTGTACTCCAGCACTACGCCAACCCCTTCAGCTACAGCATCTTTTGGAGATATATTCCAACCGTTCCCAGTGTGGCTTTTAGTAACAGTGATTTCTGACTGATATACTATTTATGGATGGTAAAGCTGTTGCTCTATACAATTCTTTCTATTATTTACAGTAAAAAACCCCCACCAAATCCAGCTCTTCCTTTTTGCCCTGGCCCAACAGTTACATTACCGGTAATTTCAATTTTGTAACCCAGATATATCACACACAGAAGAATCATTCACCTATCAAACCTAATGGATATGTGAAAGAATTGAAAATGATTAATGAGACTGGGTTTACAGTTACTAAAGTTAATTTCTGTATTTCGTTACAACAACACATGGATGAAAGTCAGGAAATTTAAACTTCAGGACAAACCTGTGTTTTGTAATACAGGCCATTTAATTAAAATGCAAGGATGAATCTGCTCGATGAATAATACCCTGAGAATTACTTTGATTAAAGCAGCCAAAGAACAGTAGATGAGAATGAATGGAATATATGCACAGAATAAAGAGGCAGATATATACGCCAAATAACGGGAGGGGTTTATTCTTCTAATGGCTGGAACGGCATTAAATTAAAGCAACCATCCCAAAGTAAAGGTTGTCAAATTGCACCCAAAGATTCACTCCTTCAGATTACCTTTGGGCACTTACGTATCACTGCTTTTGCGGTACCTCAAGGCAAAAATGGTCGGTCAGATCTCCACATACATCTCCTTGATGGGTATGCACCTTCTCAGGCATGGTGGGAGCAAAGCCACTCTGCTGTGTACTTGATGCTCAGCAGCCCACAGGAGTGTTGGAGGCAGGACAGAAACAAAGCACGAGGTGTGAAAACCCAAAACTGTTGGTAGAAGCGTCACCACACAACTCCCAGGTTGCTATGAAGTGAAGACAGGTGAAGTATTGCAGCTTCAGTGCGGTCTGCTAAGGACGCACGTACAAAAATCGAAGACACGCAGGACTCATGATTAATCTCTGCTCTTTTGCTGTGTCATTCAGGTCTAGAAGCAAACTTTTGTAATAATGTGGTGCTTTTGAAGATAGCAAGATGAATGCAGAGAAGCATTAATCATCCATTCTTACGAATTTCTACAGGCATCAAAATATCGTTGACTTTTCTTTTTAATGCTTTATTCATTACCCACAATATTCCATGAGTTAAATGTTGTGTTTCAGAATAAAGCTGCAGTCAGCAACAAAAATGGTCTTAATCTGTAACATTTATTGTTATTTTGACTGAATTAGCAATTCATCGAAATGCTGCAGTTAACCAAGTAATTTATCACCAAATCTGTCTCTCTTCCAGCCTTTAGTCTCTACTGAAAGACTGAAAATGCCTAAAAGCAACTCCTGAAAACAAACAAAAAAAAATTTATCCAATTTTAATAGACATGCTTTGTTCCAGCTCCTTGATGCCTTCCAGGCCAGTAATTTTTATGCTCATATTCTTCAGTGAGAGAAATTACAATTTTGTGTTGTTCTAACTTCTGGCCAGGTGGCTGGAAGGTCTTTTTTGTTTTATTTTCTGTTTTAACAACACCTCTGGTGAGTAAGAACAGACAAAGCACTGCAGAAAGATAAAAGTTGAACTGTATGGTGATCTTGGTGATTTTTCCTTGTATTTTTATTGCCCACAGGAATATCCACGCAGCATGGTTATTTAAGCTTCCAATTTATCATAGCTTCACTTGATGCATGCAGAGCTTCAAATCTGGCATGGACATGTATGACCAGGAAGGACCTTTATAATTCTGATATAGGAAATTAAATTCCTTATAATATTCAGGGCTTTAAGACAGCACTTGAGAAGTCATTTGACTGACTGGATACTAAAGCCTCAGGATGTGTTCCATAAGTGGTCTGCAGAGGCCTAAGCCAAATTTTAATGTGCACGCTGCTGTGAAGTGCTTTCCCTCTAGTGTTTTCCACCACAGGTACAATTACTTTCAAGGGCTATCATATGAAAGTACATGGTTATATAAAATGTCCAGTTTTGGTAATTTTAAAAGCAATGCTTGATTTCATTTAGGATTTATCCCATAAAGTGCGCACACATTTTTAATGGACGCGTAAGCTTCACGCGAAGTGTGGGCACGCTGACACAGAAATGAGCAGTCCCAAAGAATGAGCAGAGCTATGAATGAGACACACAGAAGTGGCATCAACAGGCACCTATCCTTCCTCCGAAGGCTCAGAGTAGCTGTGAATTCACACATGCCGCAATATTTGGGCTGGGTTCACACCACACAGAGAGGACCATCACCATGGACCGAGCTGCACGCGAACCACACCACGCAAACTACACCTGAGCTGGGAAAACACGATGCAAATACGACACAGCCTGCAACGAAGGTGACAAAGCTGCACCAGCTGAACTCTAGCTGGGCTGCAGCAGAGGGCACTGACACACAAACACTAACACTCCACGTTCTGCAAAGTGCCTACAAAGGCAGAAGCTTGTCCTCTGTTATTTCTAGCAAAAAACACTTACCACTTTTAGGCTTATTCTTCAGAAAAATGGCACTCTCTTTATGCGTGTTTAAATGTACCCACATGCAGATACACAGAGAGATATACTGAATATTCACTGTTTAATATATTAATTCTGGTTGCTTTCTGCTATTTGACAATTGTATCTTATTCAATTAATCTACTCTCCTTGCTCTCTGAAAATCAAATCCTTTAAACTTTTGCTTCACAAGGCGTTAACTTGCATCTTAACAACAGGCAAAGAATTGCTACCCTTCAGGGAGCTGGTTTTTGTCTTTCCCTCCCCCATTTTTCTCACCCTCTGAAAGGTAGGAAGCTGGCTGCAGTTGAAGAGAAAAAGGGAGGGAGTGGGGAGCTGTGGATGAAGACAGCATAATTCTTCAGCTCCTTAACTGGGTTAATTTGTCTCCTGGCATGGGAATAGACAGCTTAAGAGAAAGCTGCAGGAAAAAAATAAATAAATTGCAAGGCTTGCACTACTTGTGTAATAGTTGACATGTCTAATGCTACCTGATTCACAGCAGTTTTGAAATGCTAGATTAAAAGGTATAACAACCTACTTATTGAGGGATGGATTATATTTCCACTGGGTGCAATTTGAGGAAGACATGCATAAAAGAAGAAAATACAAGTTGTGACAAAGAAGCCCAGTTTTGACTTGAATTAGTTTAAATGCAATTCGCTCAAAGCAATTGATTTTTTGTGAGAAATAAAAGGATTTGTATGCCTGACCAGTGTTTGCAAGCCAGTTTCTACCAATTACACAACTGTTGAACTTACTGTGTAGCATCTGCTATACATAAATGTGGAAAACCATCAGAAATGGTATAGTACTGTATATGTATAGATAAATATATGTCAATTTTAACTCATAAATACATTCTTTGTATCATTTACAAATCAGAAGGCACCCAAAATTACTTTGGACATTGATACAAGTTTTGCCAAAATTTTGGGGTTTTTTTTGTGTGTTTTGTTCTGTTTGTTTGTTTTTTTTGTTTGTTTTGCTTGTTTTAACTAAATGGTTTCATTCACGTTTTGCATGAGATTGAACTTGGTTTAGATTTGGGACTATCTACTAACTTCGCCTGAAACAATCAGTATCATGTTTCAAGTCTCCTGCTTCTCAAAGCAAAAGTGTAGAGGAAAAATAACATTTAAAGAATGCAAAAAAAAAAGTTCAGAACAGGGACCTTTCAAACCCTGGATGCGAGGAACTCACTATTCTCCCTTGTGCCGCTGGCTGCCACATCTGGATAAGAGATATGTTTGAAACCCTCTGAAAGGAAAAGGCAATGAATACCCTCAGACTGGCACCGCAGGAGCTCATTTTGCAAGGGGCACAGGAAGTCCTCCAGCAGAACTTGTCTGTCCTGAACTATACCATCAAGGGACATTATCAAAAATAAAGTCTCTGTCTCCCAATACCATGAAGTTTCCATACTTCAGCCAAATGCATTTTATTTGAGCGAGTGACACTCTGATGTGTTCTGGGACAACTTCATAGGCATTTGCAAAGACACATGCTGGCTTCTTCAGACAGAGACACATGGCAGTTTAAACTTGGTTGAGAACGTGAGTCGAGTAACGACAGGCCATCTGGCTCATTTCAGTAATACTGGCACTTTCTGCTCAGAGAGGTCCAGGACCTAAGACAGACAGACATGTCAGGTCAGGAGTGAAATGCATTGGCAGGGCTGTGTGCACGAAGCTTGCATGACAGCGCTTAACCCAAGCCAGAACAGTTGGGAGATCACCCATCCATTTGTTGACAGTCTCACTGGCAGCTTTGGGAGCAGAGAAAGACAACAAGAGAGTGTAGGGGCAAGGGTCAGGAGCAGTGCACGAGAGAGGTGCCAGCTAGGGACTGCTGCTGGGAGAAGGAGGTATCACTCAAAATGGAGCTGTGGGGACAGGCCTGCCTGGAGTCAAGGGTTATGGATCAGGAAGAAGCTGTATCAAAACCTCTCGTGAGGAGTGCAGAATGGTGCAAGACTCATAGACTGCTTGCTGTAGCAAAGATGCTGGTACACAGGATCAGACAATACACGGGACCAGGAGAGATTTGGAATAAGTTACGGGAAGGAGACAGATTGGGAAGTATGAAGGAGGCTTTTTTTGAACTGGAAAGCTTGGCTGTGGCAGCACTGACTTCTTTTTGACTTGTTTTGGCAATGTTGCATAGGGTAAAGTCTGAATCAGTGAAAGAAGAAAGTACAGACATCTGGTTCTCCTACCAAATTGGAGGTTAGTTTTAAGATGTAATTGTATGGAAATCAAAAAGATTAGAAAGCCAGTTTTGTTACTGGTTAGCATAATGAGATGTTCTTACAACAGTCTGATGACTGGGAAAATAGAGAATTGCTGATTCATTTACAGAAACAGAATCATTACCAAGGATACTGTTTTCTCACTAAAAGAGAAATGTGTAAGTCTATTTAGTGCAGCAACTGTCATCATATGCTTTGGCTAGTGACCCAGTTTGGGCATGGACCAGTGCACTACTCAATACCCGCCCTCAGTCAGTTTCTCGTTCCATACTTTAAACTTAGCACTGGACACTGTCAGATGTGTGCACACAGACTGGTTTCATCTTACTTTCATTCTCTGTGGCTTGCCGATAAAATTGAAGACTTAACCAAGAAGATAATGGTGTGATGTGTCCTCCTTTGACTGACCTACTTTCAATCAAAAGCCAGGGAAGAGGATACACAAATCTACCTCTAACACAGATTAAAACGTGCCTTCACATAACACCCCACACATCAGACCCATCATACATTCAAAATAGGGTTTTTTTTCCATCCTTTTCCCATATTCCTGTTATCAAGAGAGGACCAATAATGATAACTCCCTGAGACTCCCTCTCCTCACATTACACAATGCCTCGTTCACAACTTAGGCATCAGGACAGATAAAAGGAAAACAGAGATGAGTGGTTCTTTCCCTGGTACTCAAACTTTAAATCAAACACCCACTTGGCTGTACTATAAACACAGTTGCCTGTTTAGAGCACTAAGAATTTGCTGTAATGTTTCTTTTTAAGATCTTACATTTCTCCTGTGAAAAGCAATTACAATACAAGTGTCATCAAAAATAAACCCCTGTTAATCATAGTCACGGTGAGCCTGTCAAATAAATCACGTCTCAAGTGTTGCTGTTCCATTTTTCAGGTAGAAATAAAACATGTGTGAGGCTGTCAGTCTAGAAATAAAGCTCTTCCCAAGAGAGAGCCCGAAGTTTTTGAAAATACAAACTCTTCTTTTGTGTTCATGACATTAAATGGAATTAGACAAGCACTAAAATTGAGTATCTGATGATCGTAAGAGTAATTGAGGTTGGAAGGATTCTCTGGAGGTTGTCTAGTTCAACCTCCATCCAAAACAAGGCCAAACGCAGAGTTAGGTCAGATCTCTCAGTTCAGCTGGGCTCAGGGGTTTCTGAACAGCTCCAGAATGCTGGATCTATAGTCTCTCCAGCTCATCAGGCCCATTTCCAACTGCTCTGACCACATATAACTTTATAGTTGAGATTTCTTCTCCTGTAAAGTGTGTACCTTGTCTTTTGTACTTCTACCATGTGCTCCTGAGAAAGGGTCTGACCCTGTCTCCTCTATAGCTTCTCATTCCCTTCAGCTCTCCCTTCTCCAGGCTGAACAAACCCAGTATCCTCAGCCTCTGCTCAAACACACCTGCTCCTGCCTCCTCAAGTGCTCCAGCTCTTCACCCATCTATAACAAGTACTGAAATGATATAAAAATGTATTATGGTTTTGCTCTACAAATAGGCAGGTCTATGCATCTGAAAGGAGAAATGAGAAATAGAGAAAACTTGGGTCTCTCAGCTGAGCCATTATTTTCTCATACTTTTCAAACTCAGAGGCTTCATGTGCTGCATTCAAATCACCTGAAGGGGATGGTACTGAGCTTGGTCCCCCCCAAATCTGAGAATTTTCTGTGAGTTCTGGAGGTAGGTTTTGTTCCTGTTTTATCTTCATCTTTTCACTATTCCTTGGACTCGAAAAACCAACCATTTCAAGGTGATGCAATTGAAGCTGCTGTTCCATAACAGCAGAGTATAGGGGGCAGCTTCCATCATGCCAGGGAGCTGCCAGCCAGGGTGGTACCTAAGGATAAGTATAACCAGTTTAAAGATGCTGTGAGGTCTCCCATTTCCTTTTTCTTTTGATTAACAGGTCTAGACTAGATCAATTGCTTTACCAATAAATATTAACAGGAATACCAGAAATCTGTTTTAGCTGACTCAGTCTTAAGACATCCATTCTGTGTATTGCAGACCTGAGCTTACAGAATGAGTTTTCATATCAGATAAATGGTTATTTTCCCCAGGAATCTTCAAGAACAGTTAAGCTCATATCTGATCTAGCCATAACCTGCAATTTAGTAACACAATTTTCACTTCTCATTCTAGATTCATGTTTTTCTTCCACTCTAAAACCCTAATTTTGCAAATTCCTCAGTCACCACCCTGAAATAAATTTCAGACAGAAGAGCTGTTGCTCAGTAAAAAGAGATTAACTGGAGTAAGTCTCATTTGAGTAAAAACTTCATTCCAATTTCCATATTCCTGCCTATCCCTAAGAACCTCTAGATTTTTATTCCATTCCTCTACCTGTGATGAAAATCTAATATTTGTGTATGAGTGAGCCACCAGTTTCAACTTTCTTTCCTGAGCTCTTCCCTACGATTGCCCTATGCTCATTTAGTGAATGACTGGTGATACTGTGATAGCCATAAAAGCTAAATAACATTTTTTAATAACTCACCCCAAATGAATATAAATGCTTGCTCACTTAAACAGAATTAAGCTAATTCAATACTTCACACGGTAACAGCAATGTGCAGAGAAAATAAGCAGGGGGAAGCTTTTCCGGTGAGTACCAGCTCACACTCTTTTCCCTGCTATGCAGGGTCCTTACCAGTGACGACGCTGGGGATTTTGGACAGAAAGCTCTTGACAGTACGGATGGGAACTCCACCTGTTTTGTCATCCTGCATTCTCGTAATGATGTCTTCAATCTGTCAAAAGGAAGGAAAGACAGGGGTTTATGCACACTGGTGACTGTAACGTTTCTATAGTGTGAGTGCTTTGAGGCAGTGCTGGTGGGATGGGCTTCAAATATACCGTATGTATTATTGCACAAACACAGACCTAGAGGCACAGCTACTCCCTCCCAAATTTAAATCCTGAGACTAGAAACCATGAGACAACATAGACCAGCTTGGAAGACTGTGGTTGGATACTAACAATCCAAATGCAACTGTGCTTTTTTTTGCTGACCAGAGGTGACAGAAAGGTGTTGTTTGATCCACATGCAAAGTGGATTAGACTCTATACTGCAACCAGCTTAAGGAACTTCCTGTCCAGTCCACTTTCCCCACTTCTCCCACGTTCATCTGAATCCTCCGTACTGTGACCTTTGAAGGGCTTTCTTTTTCCAAAAGGGCACAGACAGTCACTCATGACCTACAGCTCGAGAAGAACACGAGAAAGACCCAACTAACTACAGGACGATTCCACCTGCCTCATGCTGCAGGCTAGGATGATATGTCTTTGTGGTCATTGCACAAAGTAAACAATCAAAAGTAAAGTGATCATAGAGAAAAACCTGTTAGATTTTCACAGCCAACTTAACTTCTACTTCGCAGGGATACACATAATCCATCACATACAGGAAAATATACAAACATTTTCCAAACCCATGGCAATTAGAGGAACTGATCACTGGGAGAAAGAGCTTAATCCTCCTTCCATTTCCTCTGAAGCAGAAAAGGACTTTTGCTCCTTTTAAGGCTACTCCTCCTGTGTTTACTTGAAGGCAACATCAAGGAGAACAAAAAGCTGAACATAAGTACAGTGCAGAAATTTGGTATCTCCAAAAACTCTCTTCAAGTTAATAAGGTCTCAGAAGCCCAACAAAAATAAACCTGAAGCTGTTGGCTCTATTAGCTTGAGCAGTTGACAGCATAGTCCTGCCCACTGCTGGCAACACGGGGCCGAGGCCGCTGGCAGCCAGACAGGGAGCACAGCTCTGAATTCACCCAAAGATTTTCTTCTCACAGATGCTACAAAACACAGCCTCAGCAGAGAGGTTACATGGTGGGAGCACAGCCCCTCTTCTCTCCTAAAGGCAACCTGAGAGCTCAACCAGCTCTCTTCTACTCATTTAGATGTGCAAGTGAGTTTCTTTCATAAATTAACACCTACATTTCAAAACAAGTTTAATTTCAACTCTTCCTGAGGTGGTAAGACAATCTCCCTGCCAACTCCAGACACTGAATTTGATCACTGTGTTCTTAACCTCAGGCTGTCACTTAACTGAACTGTTCACACCTTGCATATATATTATTTTTAAGTTAACACATGCCCTGAACAAATTCTCAGCGGGAATGAAGTCACAAAGATGAAAATATCCTAAGATATTCAATAGATTATGGGAGGGCTCGATTCCTACAGTTTATTTGTGATAGAATAATGTTACTTTTCCCTCATCTCAAACATTATTTCACAGTTTTTCACAGTGAGGGTGACAGAGCACTGGAAGAGGCTGCCCAGAGAGGTTGTGGAGTCTCCTTCTCTGGAGACATTCAAAACCCATTTGGACGTGTTCCTGTGTGACCTACTCTAGGTGATCCTGTTCTGGCAGGGGGGCTGGACTCAATGATCTTTCGAGGTCCCTTCCAGACCCTAATGTTCTGTGATTATGAAAGTTAATACCACCTTTTTTTTTTTCCCCTTTACCTGAACTCTATTCAAGGTTATTTGCTGATCAAAACAGTTTCTTCCAGTCTAAGGATACCTGAAGGAGTAATTGCTCCTCTCAGGCTGGACAAGAAGCATTTCACAGCACCTCATGGCGTCGAGAGGAGCTTGACAGTATCTCTCATCTGGGTTGACCTATGAGACTACAATGCTCTGACACCAGACCTGTCAGGGGGACAAGACAGCTTGGACGCCTGCGAAGGGTGGACCAAAAAGGTCAAATAGGCCAAGAATTACTTCAACGAGGCAATGAAAAAGCTTCTCTGTGGCCAACTAGTTACATGCCTTCATCCTTATGCACTTGCAGTGGGTATGAGAGAGATATTTTTCCCTGCATATTAGGAGGAAACTACTATGGAATGTGTTATGATTCCCATGGCTCCAGGAACACTTAAGGGCTTTAGAAACCACAACAATAATTTTTGGTTAAAATGTTGTTTTCTCATTTTCTATTTCAATGAAAATTTCAGAATGAAAACCAATCTAAAATTCTTGTTCTGATGCAGGAAAATAAACTTCTTATTCTTGTTCACCGTAAGCTAAAGGAACACAAGACATGATTTATGTCATTATCACGCCAAGAAAAGTGCCATTTCAAGCAAAATAAACCTTTAATTATCTTAAAAGCAAAATATATTGCTTTTATCCAAATTATCCCTAGTTCAAGCAATCGGGCAGGCATTGGTGTCTCAAATAGGGCCATTATTTTAGGTTTCAGTCACAATCACAAAAGCCTGCTGCCGTTTTAGATCAAAATAAGCAGAACTGCCCTAGAGAGAGCTCCTTCCCAAAAGGTTCCTGCTTCCTCTTGTCTTCCAACCTGACTGCTGGCACTTCCTGCTTTCCTAATTTCTGAGTGTTGGGTGTTTCTTCCCTTTCTTTTCAGATGCCACATCTCCTTCCTTCCCTGTCCTCTCATCTGATCTGACTACATATGTCATCCTCCTACCGCACACCAGTATTCATGGTCTGCTGCCTGAGAGCCCACAGAGTTGCAGCCTCTGGTTGTACACAGTCTTTCCATTTCCCACAAGCTTTCCTTGTGCTCTTCAGCAAATGTCTGCGCTGTTCAAAGGCAACAGCATAGCTTACTCAAAGAAATATCTGATGACCATTTTATCCTGTCTTAAAATGATAATCAAGCTTTAAGTGAAATATTAAAAAAACCCCTCATATTTAGCAACCTACGTCAAGCTTTTGTTCAGTCTACTACAAAGAAGATCTGACCCTTTGTACCAGCCTTTGTGTTTTGCATCCACCCAACATTTGCGGACATTACTACCCTAGATCCAAATTTCTGCCTAGCTGTGGAAATGTTTCATGAAATAAGCAATACAGTGCTGAAGTGGAAAAAAGTGATTATTAGAGCTTTAAGTGTGGAGAAAAGCGGAGAGGGAAAAATCAAGCATGAAGGTCACTTTCATTGAAGCTTTTCATCTTAACTTTTAGGAGAGTTACCCAGACACTTCACTGCTATGGCTCTCCCTTCAGCTTCTGCATGTCATTAAACATCATTTAGGTTTCCCCATCTGGCAGACAGGGAATAAGAGTCCTTGGATAGTCCATTTCATCAGGCTATGAGGCAAAACTAGTAAAACTAAGTGTTCCTCATATTTATTGCTCCTAAACAAGCAAGCTCCAGTGAACTAATTTCTGCCCAACAAAAGTCATGGCAAGAGCAGGCAATGCTTTTTTTTCCTCTCTTATGGGGGTCACTGCTATTTCAATCTGGTCTGATTTGGTATCGGTAAAGGGAACTATTACTCTTCCTTACGAGTGGATTCTGGGTCACTATCTCCTTGAGAAAGCCAGAGCAATTTGTGTATCTGCTGTTACTGTTAGCTACACACTAACGCAGTAAAGTGCTTTTCCTCCTGACTGGTTGCTGACAGCTCTGCTCCCCACATTTGTCCAGAATGATTTTATTTCACATTACCCTACTTTGAATCTATTGAAAAGGGCTTTTGGTTTCAGGAGCACAATATCAGTAGAGACAGGACTCTCTAGCAGTTCAAGAGATTTTTCCAAGATATTCTGCTACACAGAACATGTTGGGGATTGAATGCATATGTGGGATTTTCCGGTATTCATTAGACCTTTCTCTTCCACTGTCATCATTTTTGCTGGTTTAAGGAGGGTCAAGGCATGAAGTGGAAGACCTTAAATTTCTGTCAGAGATGTTTATCACTGGAAGATGGTAAGTCCCTTTTCAGAGGCTGGGGAAAAGAAAACATTGCATTTGTTGAAGTGTTATAATAAATAAGTCATAACACAACAACAAATGTAGCAACCACAGCCTGACAACTTTGGGTTAGTGCCACATAACATTCTTAGCCTTACCAGTATAAAGGGGAAAACGTTTCTGGACTTTGCAGTAACTTCTCTTTCTCCCAGCACAAAAATAAAAAAAAATAATAACAAATAAATAAGATTGTAAATAATAAAGCAGACACCCAGACCACAGCACATTAGCATGCACAGCCTTGCTGAGCCCTGGAAGCACCCCGCCCATGGTCAAGGCTGACTCCAGAAGTGACACAGTGAGGCAAGAGAAAGTAACATACAACAAAGAAAAGCTGACAGCTCCCACCTCCCATGACCCCAGGCCTGGATACCACCAGCAGCTTACTGGAGCTACCTGGTCGAACATGTTTAATTGCAACTAATTATCACATAATGATGTTGGAGACCACCATAGTCCCATTTTGTCAGCTCATTTTTGTGAGCTCATCAGGGAAACAGTGCCCTTTTTGTATTCTAGCCTCCGAGTTAGGTGCACACACTGTCTCAGGTCCTGCTGCCTATTTCTGAATATTTCAGTATGCACCAGGTTCCTGTCTGATTATTCACAGCAGGTACCCTACCCTTGGGGATTCCTGTCACCAGCTAACCTGGGGCTGGAGAGTTTCCCAGCATTGCTCATTAGAGTCAACATTAAACGTATAGGGTTGGATAGACAGCTCTTTGCAATGACAAGTATTCTCTTCACCCCGGCAGATGAGAGCTCTTGAGAACATTGGTGGACACAATATTAGACGGTACATGGAGGAAGGGGTCAGTCTGTTGTCAGCTATCACAATGGCAACAATTACAAATACACTTATCTTTTGCTCTTGACTGAAATAAAAGTTTAAAATAGAATGTTTGTCATGTTGCCAACCCCTATGGGTCCTATAAGCACCTCTAACCAGCTCTCTGACACCTCCAGTGTGCCTGTGCCTGCCGCACCTGCTGACTCCCGCCATGCAGCTCCACGCACGTACAGACAAGGAAAGTTAATTTGACAAGATGTCTGAAGTCAACTGATTTCACCAGTCCAGACAATTTCACTCTGCTCAGACACAGGAAGAGGAGGACGGAAAAAAAAAAAAATTAAAAAAAAAATAAAGGGGCTAATACATCTCCCTTTGGTATCCTTGAAGGAGAAAGGACAACCTTGCCTCTGAGATAGTGCTGGGAAGCAGCGGAGCAGCACCGCCAGAGAATTGCTGTGTGACCTTCAGCAAACAGCTTCATCTGTCTCTGTCCACATCTCCCCTACTGCTATAACAGAGATAATACTGAATCACACAGGGGCAGTGAAACTTAATTCAAAGATGTCAGCGAAAGACTTGGAGTGACTCGAATAGCGGATGCTACGCAACCATGAAAGATATGCTCCCCATTTCTGACAACCTTTCCTGATCCCAACAAACTCAAAGCGCAACAGAGCACTGATGTGTCTGACGGGAGGGCCACTTGGTTGCTTCCCATGTGACTAACTTCCAATGATGGCCGAGGGCAGGGGCACTGATGGAACTTGTCCTCTTCCTGATGAAGCTTTTATCTCTGCTGCTTTTTAAATTTCAGAGCTTATTTCAGATAACGACAGAGTACACCACATAGCTCTGCCATGTTTGAGTTTCAGGGAAGAAAGAAAATAATGACTATGTTCTTCATATGTTTATTGGAAGGGTGAAACGGAGCTAATAATGTCACCTTGAAACTGGTAACACACTTTAGCATTTATGTATCCTTATTGTGAATAGTAGGGTACCAGTGAAGGAATAACTACCAAGGCATCCACTTGTATACTGCTGCTAATCTAACTAGAGCTTCACAAAATGAGTATCTACTCAGCAAGTCATCATGGAGAGGGATGGATTTCACCACATCAATTCAATAAACCAAAACGATGCTTGGGAAAAAAACCTGTCACACTTCTTGAATAAGAATTCAGCTGCTGAGATGCAGCAACAAGCCTGGGGTGTAGCAGGCAGCAGGTTTTTGACCCCTAACACAGTTTATGGTATCAGCTCTGCACAGCATCCCTGACCCAGGCCTGGGCTGTGTTATGAGAAAATGTAGTCACAGAAAATGAGAGCTGGAGCTATTCCCCTCAGGCAGCATATGCACAGTTGGAAAATAAGGTTCAATATTCAGCAGAAGAACAAAGCTTAGCAAATTAATTTGGCAAAAAGATATTCTCCAAATAAGCTGAACTAATGCAATTTTCTCCCTCTCCAAAACCAAGATTTTTAGCCCGTCGGTGTCAACAGTTTAAAAGCAAAAGACATCAATGTGTCAGTGTTATGCAAACTCTTCATTAAAAACATTTTGACAGACAATTCCTGACGAGCTCAAATTCCACATGAGCAATAACTGCTTAAAAGAGAAGGCTATTTTGGCATGTTAGAAAGCTGTGTAAAATACTAAAAGCAAATTCTTGTTTACTGACTGTGCAACTGTAATTAGGGTAGCAAATGCTTGGGACTCTGCTGCATTTTACAGTATAACAGGTTTCTTGTCAATAGAGTGGTGCAATTTTTCCCTATGCTTTCTACAGTTATGGTAGAGATGTCACATCTATGCATGTAATCAGCTTGAGATATCTTTCACTATTTAGAGCATGGCCACTCTAATTAGAAACCTTCTCAGGTTAGTTGCACATTAAATCAAATATTTACTTTGCTCCATAAGCAGAAATGTTAAGCCTTTTATGACTGTAGGAAAGTATCATAAATATCCAGTGAAGATGATATGAATTTTAAATAAAAGCACTCCAGTGGAAACCAAATGGCTGCAGAATTAACACTGAGGTGTGACGCAAGTCACATTTTGGTGAAAGAAATTACACCATGATTGGTATCGGTATGCACTGAATAGGGGTGGCTTTTGTATGACTTACGAACTATGCAAGCACATATGCAAACCTATGCACAGATACATGTATAACTGCACAGATTGCTTCAGCCAGCAAAACTGCAGGGTGGAATCAGCTATAAACTGTTTCTCAGTGTGCAATTGGAATTGGAGGAACCCCTTCAAGTTAAAAATCAGGAAGAAATTTAGTCCCTCAGTCTCCTAAACAGCAATGCTATGAGAGCCATTGGTGCTGACAGCATCTGAGAGATAGCAGTGAGCCTCCCTGACCATTCTACACAGGTCACCAGTTGCCCAGCACTAACTACTTCTGACCACGCCATCCTCAGCAAGATTTGAATGGGTAATCCTGAAATGCCCTGCAATGACTACCTGCAGATGGAAGAGCGAATGAAACCAAAGCAGCATCATGGGTTGAAATACAAAGGAATAAATTACAACAGAAAATCTAGAGTTGCGCTTATGGTCATTGTATTGGGTTTGGGTGAGCCGGAGTTAACGTTCCCGCAGAGCAGCTCTCACAGCTCACCACAGTCCCCCTCTGCCAGTAACCAAGACGGGCTTGGCGGGAGCACGAGATCATGTGCTTTCTTTCGACAAACTTTTACTCAAGTCACCAACTAGAGACTGACAGTGTCCTTCTGTCTCTCTCCAGCCAGGGTCCAATGCACAAGTTGCTGTGGAAGCAGTAGAGATTTTCTTTTCTGTTGCATTGCTGTGCCTGATGTAAAACTACGCAGGTCTGGGGACAATGAATGAGGAGCAGAGCAGATGTGCCTATCACAGCTTACTCTGGGACTACTCTAGGAGTAACCTCTGTACATGATTCCAGGAATCTGAAACTGTCCAACACCACCAAGCTGTCTCCAGTTTGTAACATGATTTGAGGCCAATTTTTCAAGCCTGATTAGAAGTAGCACATAAGAGTTGTCGTTTTCATATAATCTAGTGTAGATTATATGAAATAATAATCCTAGCATGAGAAAGAAGCACCTCTCTCTCCAACATGATGCTGAACTGTAGTTTTGTAAACACAGTAATTGCAGAGGAAATTCACTTTCCTCTGGAACAGCAAATATAAGACACTTCCAGACAGAAAAATGCTGGACGTTGGTGGGTTCCCACACAAGAACTTTCAGCTCCCCAAATCTTGATAAAATTAAGAGCTGGTTATGAGCTGCACCCAAACCACTGCAAACCAAATGCACAAACCCAAGCAGATTCCCCTCCGTCTTTGGAGCTGGAAATTCAGAGTTGCCAGCTCCTACCCTATCTGCCTTCAATGCGAGGTTGGGGAGGAAAGGACTATCCAGCCACCTCCTTCACAGCATCACTGGCATCTGAAAACCAGCCTTCCCATGCAGCAGAGAGGAAAAGACCATTCTTGTGTCTGGCAAAAATAAGCTATGTTAAACAATACTGAGCAGGTGTAAAGAGGTAAGTTGTTTCTCATGACTGATGTTTTCCCCACCTCGCTACAATAAGCAGCAACTGCTACAGAATTAAGCCGAAGTAAATATTTCATTAAATATATTATTTACTGACATGAAATACAGACCACATAAATATTAAGCAGCTAAGAAGCGGAGACGGAGTCGGTGGATGCCTGATCAGGATTTTGGCATTGCTACTGCTATCTTTAAGAATCTGAGTAACGATGAGCAGGGAATTTCATTGTATCATCTGAAATACTCGGAGAGGATGGTGTGGTTCTCTGGTTCTCGCTTTTTAAAGCAAACCAGATTTACTGAGGGGGAAAAAAAATAAATCTGCTGCATTCCTGAGCATATTGTACACACAGAGGAAGAAACCAGAAAAAACCTCACTCTATTTAAAGTGACTGTTTTCTGTTTAAAACTGTAAGGCCCGGATTTAGGCCTCACGTCTGAGGGAAGATTCGTGTTCCTATCCTCATGAAAGGGCAGAAAGGTATTTGCAACGCAAAGGAGGATACGTGAATCATAAAACAAGACTTGAACACTGCGGACTTCTTGTTTGAATCTGACCTTCAACAAAGCACTACCAATTGCAAGCAAAACCAGACCAAACTATGTAGAATGAGCTTGAAAATACTATGATTCAATAAGAAATGCAGGATACCATCATTTTCTATTCATTTTGAAAAGCTGCCTAAACACGTTCCTAACTTCTCCCACAGTAATGAAGCTACTTGGAGCCATTCAAGAAAACAGTTCATAAGCTATTTTCAGTACGAAATGAAAAAGTTTGGTTTTGTTCATTCCCTGCAGGAAAGCTGTATCCCACGCTCTGAATCTCCACCATTACCTTCCCTAATGAATTGATGAGGGAAACTATCCACCATATCCTTTCTTTCTATTCTGGTAGTTGATAGGCTCCCGTGGCTTAGCTAAAATAAATTATGCAGAAATCTATACATACACAGCAAACGTTTCTCTTCAAAACAACAAAGAAGTGGGGCTTCAGGAATTGTTTTATCTGCCCTTTTAAAAAAATTTTTTAAAGCATTCCTCTGTGTATGTAATACCATGACACATAATACAGTGTGACGGGTCATTTCATGCATCATTTAACTCTTTGCACTGCAAAGAGCCACACCACATACAACTCCACCCCCTCAAATGCTGTGAAGTAGATGCAAAGCAGAGCAGCTTATAAACTACAGAAAATAGAAGAAATCACCATCAAAAGGTTTTATTTTCTTTCTCTTCCTCTCTACATGATAGTGTTACCTTGCAACATTGTTTTCCACATAAAACTAGAAAAAAAAAATACTTAAATTTTAAAGCCAAAAGACACAGAAATCCTCTGGTTTTTTCCACCCAGGATTTAAAGGTACCACTGCAAAAGGAAATGTTATTTTCATTTGAATTTCAGTACAGTGGGAAGAAAGAGGATTTGTGAAGATGTTTGTCAGAGTGAAAGACTGTCTATTTGAACTTTTTTTCATCCTTCCACAAAGTCTCTTTTCTCCATACTGCTTTTCAATGCCTTTTAAATAAGTATATTAAATGTTGACAATTTTCTGACCACAAAAGTGTACAAGATTACCACTGTTAGAAACTGAAGACTTTGGTTTAGTCTCTGAAGAGACAAAGCTGAAGAGTTCAGCACTGCAAGATTTTCTATACAAGTGCTGGGAAAGTGTTCCAGACAAAAGGCAGTGATCGGTAGGCCTGGTCTGTCGACCCACACTGTATCTAAACACTCTGCAAAGCACAGATGCTATTTTTTTTCAGTGAGGTGATTAGGTTTGGGCATTAATAAATACTGAGAAAAACATTTTTCAAGTGCTTTACTTTACACTCTGATGTTTTAGTGAGCAGCAGTAAAATGAAAAGTATTAGAGAAAATTCAAAATAAATCTGTCAATCAAAATAGACCAAAGTAGTCTTCATTTAGGAATTAAATTATTCAAACACACTGAATTATACTGATAGGCCAGTTGGCATAACATAGGAGTCCCTTTAACTGAAGAGCCTCTAACCAAGCCACTCAAGACTGACTGGTGCTTTCCCTTTGGCACAGCAAATGTTGCAAATCAAACAGTAGTTCTAAGTTCTGATACAACTCAATTATGGTCCTCATCAAGGGTGACGTTATTTACTTCATGAATAAGTAATTTACTTACTTCATGAAAGTTATTTACTTATTTATTCAGTGGTTCTACTATGGTTAGCTCTGTCCTTTGGTTGCAATGATATTGGTGATTTACTAAGAGGAATACTTAAAACAATTTATAATGCTTCGGAAAAATAATTTTCCTTGTTCATATAAAAAGAAAGCTCAAATTCTTATTCACTTTTGGAAGCTTATAGTGATCTTCTCTTCAGAGACCTGCGTGAGAGACAACCAAAGACGCTGCTGACAACCCAGCAAGAACACAAAGCGTTCTCTCCTGCCAGAAGATGACACAAAGGCCTCTTTCTGGCCCTGTAATGCTAACTTGCTGTTTTATTCACTGCAAAAAGGACAGTACAGAATAAAATGAGTAGACATTGCATCCTGTGGCTATCTCAACATGTGAATGTGGCAAATGAGAGCAAGCAAGCTCCCTCCAGAGCATGAAATAGCTATTCTTACCCTTTTTATATCGCTGTCATGTGATATCTGTACCTATGCACAGTTTTGGCTTTTTTTTTTCTCCTCCTTTTTCTTTCTTTTAAATGCAGAAAGTATTAACTCCAAAGCACAAATAGCAAATAATTCTTTTGCACGACATTTTTTTTCTGATGGATTTCCCGTTGAACTAACTATGTTTTCACAGTGTGGAAGGAGATCACCTAGCACAGGTAACACCACCATAAATATATTCAATGTTATTACGCATAAGTAACTGTTTGTACAACAAGGTCTTGACTTCCACCCTGTTTTACTTTCTAAAGCAATGGTTTCTGCACTAGTATAGTTTGGCTTGCAGAATACAGTTTGATTTAAAAAAAAAAAAAAAATGCCCACACATCTCAGTTCCTCATGTCTACATGAATGGTTAACCAGAGTATCTTTTCCACTACATTATTAACTGTTTTAAGGATGAAAGATAGAATTGTTAAATTCACAGCTATGTTGCAATAGTAGATTTTTTTAATTGTTGAATATCAGCTGAGAGACAGATGGGGTGTTTGGTCATAGGTCATATCTATCTAACCTACGGAAATAGAGTAACATACTAAGCAGCACACAAATAACATACGTTATAAGCATGCAAGTTACAAGTGATTTACCTTCCTCATTCCAAGATGGAATGGCAGTAACTCTGCTCACAGATGGGAAAACACATTTTATGGTTTTAGAAGTACATTGGGATCACTGTTTTATGATGCTTTAAACTGTTTTCCAGTTCCAAATTTTTATAAGCACACCTATGTTCCACAAGTATACGACTTTGTCTTTTAGGTACATATGAGTTAGCCACATATTAGCAGGCCTGACTTGTACTCTATGCTGTTAAATCTTGCTAGTGCTCAAGTCTGACACCAGTATCTAACAGAAAATTATTAACAGAAGAGTATAAAGTGTTTTCACTTTGCTATAAAATCATCTTCCTACTACCTCAGGTCACTTCTAAAGTCACTGAACTATTGAAATTTGAAATATTCACCACTGAGGCAGTTTCAAAGTCTTTTATTATTTTCTTTTTCTAAGAAATTATCTCCTAAATTTCTTCTCTGTCTGACTGCAAACCAACATACTATCTCTAAAACGGAATTAAAAGATATTTAACACACTTTGCAGCAACTTATCTCACAATAAACTAACCTTCTGTAGCAATATAGCTATAGGTCTATCTATAAATGGAAAGAAACAAAAGTACAATAATAATTCTTGGTGGTAAGAACAAACCTCGCACAAAGAAATTTCCTTAGAGCTTCCTCATCTCACAAAAAAAATAACATTTTTAACAATAAATTCCACCCTAAAAGAAAACTATGCAGTTCTGCAGCAGTGGGTTTGGTTTTCGGTTTTTTTTTTTTGACTCACATATTGAGAAAAAAAACCCTAACAACAAAGCAACCCAAAAAACTTACTCCAGAGTATTTTCTCCTTCCTGTTCCTCCTTCCAGGTTCTTGTGTCTCTTGTCCACCCTGGCTTGCTCCCCCATCCAGCCAACAACTCCCGTTCCTAAGCTTCTCCCTCAGCTATGTCTGTTGTCTGAGGACTTGGGCACACACGCCTCTGAAGGGACAAGAACTCTATGCTTTGAACTATGGCATCACGTTCAAGTCTTACTGTCTTCACCTTCCCACACATCAGAACCAGACAAGTGGCTCAGCAACCTTCAATCTGAAAGTTACGATGCTGTCAGCATTAGTCTATTATCAGAAGAGATTGGCACAGATAAATAATCAAAACCTTCTCTTCAGTGTTTGTCCCTTACCTTAGCCGAGCACCATAATTAGATGCTTGATGTTAAAATATCCTAATGATGGACTTCTGAGGTGCTTTGGTTTTTAACCTGCTAGCAGAGAGCAGATAAAGATGTTTAAGCTAAAACCTAGCTTCAATGAACATTTTTCACTGTGACCAGCTCCTCAATTTAAACATTTATACATGTTTTTCAGGTAGTTTCAGTAACAAGCTTTGCAGCAAGCTCAGTTACTATTCAGACCAATTCAATAACTGTTCTTTTTGCACTTGCTTTCTACAATCTGAGCAGTTTCTTGCTCTGACATGACCTCCCTTTTTCTGTAAGATGTGGAAGGACCACAAGTGGATCATTCTATCAGGGTCTGAATACTTCAACTTGCACAAAGCTAAGAATACTCACTTGATGTAAAACGCCTCTCTAAAGACAGATACACATAATTCTCACCTGTGTGAACACACTTATCTAATGGAAAACACATGCATGTGCACATGCATATAATGTAAAATGTAAATCAAACTTCAAATGAGTGAACTGAAATTGTGGGGTTTTCTAAGACTCAGCCGTGTTCAAATGCTGTGTCTATTCATGTTTCTACAGCCATGACTGAATGCAAAGGGTATGCAGCGAACTACTACTACTCTTTACAATTTTCAATATGGTGCACTCTTTTAAAAGTGACATTTTATGTCCTATGTAATGGGACTGAGAAGCTTAAGAAAGTTCTGAAACAAATAGCACTGAAAGATTTTTCTTATTTTACTGTAAGTCAAAAGTGAATGAGCAGGATTTGGTACTTAATGCTAAGAACTTCATCCAAAAAAAACCCCAAACAACACTGGTGAAATATCAGCAGGAATTAGACACTTAATCTCCATCTAACACGTCTTACGACAGGAGTTGTCTGAAGTGCAAAGGCAGGGAACATTAGATTGCATAAATCTGTTACTTAAACAGTGTGGTGGGGGATAATGGTGGAATACCCTTATACCTGCAGTCAACTCAGCAAGACTTCTTACCCAGTCAACCAGTAAGATATTAAAAAGAAAATGAGTAACAACTGAATAACTAGATAAAGAAGAAAAAAAAAAAAAAAAGGAAGAGATTCTCTACAAGTTCTCTTCAGTTTCTGTGCCAGTATCAAGTGGTCTCTATTAGTGCTAAGAAGTATGCATGAAAAGAAACAAGACCTGACAGCCTGGAGATCAGCAGCTCAGGCTCCATGCTGGTCTCTGCACCTGCTTTGGCTCAGCGGTGCACAAGGGCTCTGCAGGAGCAGAGTGAGGGAGGATGGTGGAAGGTCATCAATAATACATGTCAGAACAGCCAGAGGAAAGAAGAAGGGAACTGCATGCTTCATGGTGATTTCAAAGGTGGGGTTCTTGTGAGCGTTCAAGGCCCTTTCAGTGAGTATGGCCACCCTCTATATACCAGTATCTTCCAGTACATAAATTTGCTGCTGGAAGGTGATTAGACTGCACTGCAGACTCAAGCAGCTCTCCAATACAATTCCAGAGAGATGGGATGGCCTCTACCAGAAATTCAACACCAGGGAGGTCTGACTGTGTTTGCACATTTGACACCGTTTTCAGGATTTGGCTCCTGATATATAGGCTACTAACAACTTTGCAAGATTTAGCAACTAACACTGCAAAAGCTTTCCAAGGGCCAAACAAGCCATAGGTCTCTGTTCTCTGTTGCTCATAGTCCTTATTCCAACAAAAGATTCACCACCAGCTTTCACATACTGTTTGTCCGGTCGTTTTTGTTGGTATCCTGCATCCTGGTACATCACTCTGTTGGAACAATAACAGTCTTTTTGATTTTTCCTGGGACTAAGAACTAGCACACCCCAAGATATCTGAGTGCCAAGTTTTTCAGCACACAATCACAGTACTCTCAGTCTCTGAAGGCCTAGTCATCCTGAGGGTTTAAGGCTCATTTTTCTGGTATTTGCTGTTTTGTATCCTGTCTAGATTTCTGTCCTTCCCATGATTCTCATGCTAGCAACAAGTGACTGGCCACAAGCATTTTGCAAGCAATTTGGATTCTCTTACTTCAGTACATGAAGCTCCCCCTTGTCAGCAAACTGGGCTTCCAGGAAGGTCACTTTCCACCTTTCTGCACCTCTATCTCTGAGCACCTCAGTCTCCTCATCTACTTTGTCACTGTGCTCCCCACCACACATCTATTTTTCTGAAAGTACAGGAATTTGTCACTCCTTGATCTCAAGCTTGGAGAGCTCTTGGGGCAGAGGGTGTCACACATGCACAGGAAGGAGAGATCCAAAAACTCAGCTTATTTAGTCTTGCTGCCTATATATTTGATTCAGAGAAATTCACAGTTTGTACAACTTTTGAACTGGGTACCATCAAGTTCGTTAATGATGACTTACCACTTTCTAGTACACTGTACTAGAAAGCTCAAGCACTGCAGCAATCCATGTTTGTAGTTTTACTAAATATGTACCGAATACATTCATATAGTATACACACAGGTATACACCCCCACACACACATGCTTTCCACACCTTCATTTCATACAGCAGATTTAAGAACAAGTGACCCTAAATTTTTGACACCTCCAAATCATCAGAAGCTACTGCTCCTCCGTGTTTTGAGAAAGTAAACTGCTCAGTCATCATATAGGATCTTTAAGAGGGTTTCAACAGGAATTTGGCCACAAAGTCTTTCTTTATAAAATACCATCCTTAATGATCAAAGTCTCCGATTTTCTGTATCTTTTCACATTCACTGTTGCAAATAATTATTTTCTGCTCATTTTCATTGATAAGTTGATGAAAGTTCATTTATGAGCATTTCTATTAGAAGGTAACAAACACCACTGGAGCTGTATGTGTAATTTGTTCACTCCTCCCAGCTCTTTATCTACATATGTTGAGGGCTGGAACACCTCTCCTACAAGTACAGGCTGAGACACTTCAGGCTGTTCAGTCTGGAGAAGAGAAGACTCCAGGGAGACCGTATTGCATTCTTACGATACTTAAAGGGGGACTACAGGAAGGCTGGGGAGGGACTTTTTACTAGAGCTTATAGTGACAGGATGAGGAGTAATGGCTTCAAACTGGAAGAGGGTAGACGTAGATTAGAAATTAAGAAGTTCTTCACTATGAGAGTGGTGAGACACTGGAACAGGTTGCCCAGGGAAGCTGTGGATGCTCTAACACTGGATGTGTTCAAGACCAGGCTGGATGGGGGGCTTTAAGCAAACTGGTCTAGTGGGAGGTGTCCCTGCCTATCAGGGAGCTTGGAACTAGATGATCTTTAAGGTCCCTTCCAACCCAAACCATTTTATCATTCTACAATTCTATGATCTTACACACATAGCAAGTGGGTATGGGTCACTTCTGTACCAATTTATTGATAATGTACTGACAAACTATTACATAGATATTTAGAGTATGTTGAGTATTACCCATCCAAAAGGAACAGTTTAAAGGACCTGTGACAAGTAGGAGGCAGGGATACATTCATGCAAACCCACTGAACTACACTGGTTGCCGCTGCAAACAGCTACGCTTTGGCTGATGAAAAATCCTTGAGCCAACAACTACTGCTGTATGCTCTGAACATGGAAAGGCAGCCATTAATTACCCATAAGTAGTATTACTCTGAACTGCTTTTGGCTTTTTCTTTACTACAGCCTTCCCTAGACCTTTTGTGCTATTTCAAACTATCTTAAGGATGTTCCACTCATTTAAAAATGCTACACGTAACCTGGTGCACTTGCTTCATCCAAATGATACTATAGGTATCTCTTGCCATGCCCCAGTTGCTGAGCTCAAAACAAACAAGTATTTTAGCAATATAGGCATGAATTGAGGTTCGTTGTTGTATAGCTCTGTTCTAAGAGGAAATATCAAAAAAGCCACAAGAAAAAACTATTTTTTTTAGATTGAGTTCTCCGTTTTGTTCCTCTAGGAATCAAAAACTAAACTAGTATAAAATATCTTTCTCTCCCATCCTTTGAGGTCCCAGTTAGACACCTGGGCAGCAGCTGCAGATATAGGCAGAGAAGTGCAGCGTGCTGCCTTGGGGGGAACCTTGCTTCATAGAAATCTGGGCTAACAGTTCTAAAAGCCTAAACTTAGTCTCAGATACCTGTATTCCTGTTGTTGCTTTACCTGCTGATTCTTTATCAGAATTTCCTCCTGCAGAGAGCAGAATGAGAAATCCTCCCCTTCCCTGCAGTTTATTCAGCCAACCAGTCTCGGTGGCTGAGGTCAAGTGGGGATAGGGCCACAGCTCTTCTGCCAGCCCTCTCCTCTGGCCTGCTTTGTCCTCTGAAGCAGGGCAAATAGGGCTGTCCAAGCAGCATCTAGACTTGACATGCTGTCTCTTAAAGCGTGCTGTTGAGGGATCAATCTCATGTTCCATTTTCTTGCACAAGATCAGGTCACAATCTGGTCTCTTAAACCAGTAGCAGCCCTTCTACAAGTTTGTCTCAATGAGGATCTCCAGGAATTATAAATACATGTATCTTAGACGTTTTTCTCTTTTAAAACAAATAGAAATTTAGGAAGGGTCAATGTTCTGTCTTTTCAGATGTATCTGTCTGCACAATTTTTAAAATAACTTGTGACTACAGAAGTTACAGGATGCTGTTTCATGCAAACTTCTGCTGCTTATATTGCACTAAATTGCATTTATGAATTGGGTCTATCATCACTAAGGCATAAGCTAGCTACAAAGACAAAAGCAACTGCTATTACTATTAGCACTAGGAGTCCAAAACTTAGTCATCCAGGAAGATTTTTAATTGCAATTGACATCAACCTTGTATTTTTGCTCTAATTAACTGAATGAGAAACGAGCATAAAATTGTATATTAGGAAAGGACTGTTGCCTTATAAATTCATTGCCAGCTAGGTAAGAAATAGTCAGTGACCTTCACAGCTGGGTGAGGAGTTACAGAAAAGCAAATCCCAAGAAGACACGCAGTCCCACTGACTCAGACAAAGGCTGGTGAATTTAACCTGCTGTTTGGTCCAAGTCATGCACAACAATTGGAGATTATGAGAAGAATTGCTCATCTTTGCCTGGATTTTAAAGGTGCTTCCCTAACACAATTAAAATTGAACGTCCAAATATCACTTGAATAAACAAGTAAAAGTTGGAGCAGGCCCTGGGCTCCCATCACCCCTGCTTTTCCCTTGCTCCAGCCGGCCTTGTGTAGGGGCATAGGCCCTCATTGCTCCAGCAGCTCCCCGAGACTAGTGGCTTTGTCAGTGAGCATCTCCAGCCTCCTCATAAAGAGAAAAGCACACACATTTCTGAGTAAGGGCAAAGTGGTCTTCAGTTCTTGCCACAGGCAAACCAGGGACCCAGGATGGGCTATGTCACCTCCTCAGCCCTGTCCAAACCTGCTGCATAGGTTAAAGTAGATGAATCGAGTAAGACGCACCCCTGCACATGGAATAGATAATGGAAACAGATGCAGCTTCCTGCACAGACATAGCAAGGAAAACTGCTCTTACCTACTCAAGGAAAATATCTTTAATCAGAATCAGAATGTTAGGGGTTGGAAGGGACCTCGAAAGATCATCAAGTCTAATCCCCCTGCCAGAGCAGGTCACAAAGGAAAGCATCCAGGTGGGTTTTGAATGTCTCCAGCGAAGGAGACTCTGCAACCTTTCTGGGCAGCCTGTTCAAGTGCTGTCACCCTCACTGTGAAAAAGTTCTTCCTTATGTTTACGTGGAAACTCCTATGCTCCAGTGTAAGTGCTCATTTACAACAGTGATAGCAAAGGAAGTAATTAAATATGAATACGTATTTTATTACTCTGAACACTCTTGTTTTATTCAACATCTGGGTAATGGACATTTCCTCATTTGAAGCAGCATCTGAAAACTGCATACTTGTTTTAAAAGAGACCTCAAACTATTTAAATATACAGCAAAGCATGAAAGGCTATCAAACTCCGGTCCATTTGACAACAGAATGTATTTTAACTACTTCAAAGCTTAATAGAAAATTGTAGAGTTAAAAAAGTACCTTTTAAGTGCAATACACATTTCATAAAAACATTGACAATTAAAAAAGCTCACCCTCCTGTGGCAGCAGTGACCTAAGAAAGCCTATTTGTTTGAACTGTTACTACTGGTAATATTTACTGAGTAAAACAAAGAAATATCAAGGTGGTCTTCTCTGCTGGAATTTCATCCAGTGTTTCTCAGTGAGATTTGGAAAGCCTAAAGCCAGCCCGTGCTTTTGCTGGGCGGGTGAAAGCCAGCTGGGCCTGCCAGGATCTCTCTTGCCCTACAATTACAGCAACTGATCCACGAGTTCCTAACAGGAATTTCTCAAAGTTTTGAACACAAGATAAAAATCACGCCAAGTTTACTCTGGACTGTTCCACAGCACCTTCTCTTTCCTTGCTGGTGTTTTTCTTGCAAATGGTCAATATATTATCCTTATGAATTCTCAGTGCTACTACAGTCATTGATCATAAATAACAGAACAAACATGAGAGTACACAATTCAAGGATGGTTATTTTACTTCATTTTGTTAGTGTAAATGTCAGCATTGCTTTTTTTCTGGACACCTTTAATCATAAGCAGTGTATAGCACATTATCATTCCCAGTTATGATTCTGTAACAACTTTAAGAGAGGTGTGTACGTTTAAGGCAATTCATGCTAAGAGGACCAGATTATATCCCCTTTTCCTCTCCAAGTTAATCCATGTTGTGTCTGCTACAGCAGTGCAGACCTGGACACCAGCAGAGCGATTTATGACCAGTGAGAAGCTGTGCTGCAGACCACATCCGAGTTATGTTGGCAGATCAGTTTGGAAGCCTGGGCTGGGATAAAAACGTGGCACAAGAAGGGAGGTAACGCTATGCACAAATAGACATCTGTTCACGTACCCGGTGATGAACACAACAGAGAAGAGGTCCAAGACTGAAACAGCACAAGGAGTGGTTAAAAATCATAATGAAGATGCACTGGCAGAGTTGTGAAGGAAACTTTGCAAGTAAGTTGCCTACACTGTATCTGACTCAGAGCTCTTGGTCACATTCATATGAATAATGTTCATCAAATACTCAAATGCAACTGTTTATGGTACAGTCTTGGTGTGACTGGGTCGATTCAAAGAGTGTGACTCTCTCCTCCCCAAGTAATTTCAGGATGAATTTTGTGCTTGCAAAACCTGCAATGGGCTTCAGTTTCAGCTACTGCAAGAGGCATACATATGTATTAGAAAATACATTATGGTCTTTTAACTGTTGCATCTCAATAACAATAAGCCATGGAGGGAAGTGCAGTGAAAGGTGCAGCCAAGGCCCAAGCTATCTGCACAGCACACTCCTCCCTGATCTAATATTCTCCAAGATCACTCAGCACCTTTTTTACCGATCAGTAAAATTTGCATTTACAGTGAGCCCCAAACAAACATCAGTAGCAAACAGAAGACCCCACTGGCAAGTCACCAAAACAAAAGGGTTTGGTGAGAGTGAGGCACGTGCTGGCAACAGCAAAGAAGGTAAGGGCTGCCCTGGGAGCCCATCACCGTGGCTTCAGGCAAGGCTTTAGGTGGCCAGGGAGCAGAGGTGAGAGGCCATGCTCTCAACAGAGCGTAGGATGGTAGGTGTTGAAGCTGTGGTGTGGGCCTAGATACTGAACCATCAGTCCTGATAATCACTCAAACTCAAGGAAAGAGATGCTGAGACTTTCTTTGTTCCCCTGCAGCACTTTGGAGGCAAGTTGTCTGCAAGTACAAAGTATCGCTCCAATTTTTGATCAGGGATCAGACTCTTCAGGCAACCTCTTGTGCAGTCCCAATAACTTATGGGCAACCTCATCTGCCTTGACTCCTCCAAATTTCTACCTCTGACAAAATCTTACTGTCTTTTCTCTGAAAGGTAATCCCAAGACGGGAGGCTCCTCCTCACCTTTAAAACAGTAAACTTGTCAAATCCTCGCCCCCCTGCAGTGACTGTGTGCTATGAATCTGAAGTGACAGCTGTGCCCTGCCCCACACATGAATATCTCACACAGGATTTTTGCTTCATTTTTAACCATACACCAGGATTCAGTTTGGCTTTGCAAGATCTTAGCAGGGGGTGAAGGGAGGACAAGCAAGTGTCTGAAAAGCTTATACTTGCAATCTTTTAATGACGACAACACTCATCTGCATAGCTTCTTTAAGTAATAAGAACTAAGACGCTCTATAATAGCTACTGTACAAAATGATTCCAGGGGATGCGGCTACCACGGAGTAATCAATCCCATAGGATTAGAAGCAGTCTGTTGAGCTTAAAGCCTTAAGATCTGAGAATTATTCATCATCTCATGATAACCATATTTTATCTAATATATTATTACTTACATGTTAATGGCACCCTTACAACATTTGAAAGCCTGTCATGCCCAGCACTGCACTGCTGCTTATTTCCTGTACACATGCACTGCTCGCTGTCATCAATGTCTCTTCCCAAGCTTTTTTAGTAGTTGACCCAATTTAATGCCCTGCTGGAGATTGTCCTCCCAGCCGTAATTACAGTAAAAAAAAGGACTTAACAATAAATGCATTTCTCCAGTGCCCATAGCATCTGTTAACTTGTCTCTCAGTGTATGTGCTTGCGTGTTAGACGTGTTCCAAGAAGCTACACATTTGGTAGCATAAATTCTGTGTCCTCCCAGTACAATTCACCTCAGAATAAACATCTAGATCCTAGTAATCAAAGCCCAGCTAATGCTTTAGCTGGCATTTTGCAGTGCCATACATGCTTGGACAGTATAGCCATTTGTAGGGAGCTACCGGCCACACTGCAATCCAGCTTTACCTCAGTGGTGACTACAGCATGACCATCAGTCAATTGAACTTAATTTAGTTGCTCTTTCTCTGACACCTTGACACTAAGATTGCAACAACCCCTATCTACATGATAATTAGCAACACATTAGAATAAAACAGCTCACACGCTATACTCATTAGCAATCTCTAAGATTTCTTTCTCTGGATGACTTTCAGGTATAGCCTTTCTAATTCTATAAAGTAATATACGTTTAGGGTATTCCTGTGATTTCCCAGGATTCTTCCCTTTCTGCAATGTAAATCTGCACTGGAAATAGATAATAATGCTGATAACTTGCTGGATGATCCCGGTAAGTGATCATTTATTGTATCAGATCAGGTAACCCCAAATATTTTTTAAAAAAATAAAAATCAACTAATCAGGCCACTACTATTTCTTTATCACCTGACACTCGCTACAGAAGAAACTTTTTGAGGGGAAAAGGAAATTGCATTGAAGGTGCACTTGGGGATCTTCTGTTCTTGTGCCCTGTGTAGGGCAGTAGGGACATCATCCACTCTCTCTCTTCAAGGAAAAGTATTTCCCTGACCAGATGAACCTACTGGAGCTTAGAAAATAATTTTCCATCACAGTCAGCATTCGAATTCCTAAAGCTGCACTGAGCTGATGGGACCATGCTGTCCTGTACAGATAACAGATACCTGCTCTGAATGCAGAGTGAACACATCCAGTCAGGCTCACGCACCTCATGTATAGTACAAACTCATTTCACAGAACGGTTTGAGTTGGAAGGGACCTTTAAAGGTCATCTAGTTCAAACTCTCTGCAGTGAGCAGGAACATCTGCAACTTGATGAGGTTGCTCAAAGCCCCATCAAGCCTGACGAGTGTCTCCAGGGATGCAGCCTCCACCACCTCCCTTAGCAACCCGTTCTAATGTTCCTCCACTCTCATAGTAAAGAACTTCTTCCTAATGTCCAGTCTAAATCCACCCTTCTCTAGCTTAAGACCATTGCCCCTCATCCTATTGCTCCATGTCCTTATGCCCATTTCACACATAAGCAGGCAACTGACAATTCCAGCAGCAGGTGAAGGTATCCTTTGACATCAGGACACCCAGAAAAGGAAGACACAGAGCCTCCTACACATCCATGTTAGTTAACCAGATCTGGACACTTAACACTCAAAGAAAGTTTATGGCTTCCTAACTTGAAAGAGACAGAGGAAAGGTAACAGAGAAGGGAGGGATGAGAACAAGTCAGCCATGTCAGTCCCCACAGCCAGTGTGACACGAGAAAGCAAAGCTTACACTGAAGTGTTCTCTGCTGTTTAACAACTAATACCTTATTTAGCACAAGGATGCAAAGCGAAGAAGCAATGACAAGTAAGGAAAAAATATTACAAGTGAAAAATCACCAAAAGACAGAAAGGTTGTTCCAGTCTTGCGCTAGCTCTTGTGTTCACCTCAAGCAGAAAATCTTCTCTACCAAAAAAATTAATAAAGAGGGGAAAGTGCTTACAACACAGTCCCATTAGAATCAGTGGGAAAAAATAACTAAAAAAACCGACCAGGCAAATGCTTGATTCTGACACAACCTTTGTTAATACTAACAACCGCTAACTCTGAAGCAAGAGCTTTCACTTTGTAAGAAGTACACATGGTCTCCAGCCTAGCTTGTTGTATGCATGGGGAGGTATAAATACCTGCCTTAGGACAACTGAGCAACTGTAGCTCCTTGAGTGTTTGTTGATCTCCTATCCAAATACAGCTTTGTGATGCACCACTACTTATGTAGCCTCAGCCTGACAAGACACAGATTATTTAACCTGAAAAGCAGTATTTCAGAACGAACCTAATTTCCTCACACTTGACCGGAGGCAGAAAAGACTCCTCCTGTCCTTCTTCCTCTTCCACGTGAGGAAAAGGGACTGCTTGGGGAAACGAATGTTCAAAACTTAGGAGCATGAAATAAAATCCTTGAAGTAAATTATTACTGTATTTCTCCACAAGGTCCTCTCATCCTACTGTTTTATTCTGCTTTTAAAGGCATTCTTTTAAACTGAACTGTAACCTTTTTTGGCTGTCCTGGTTTGAGCTAGAACAGAATTAATTCTGTTCAGTGATTTTACTTTTCAGTTCAGTCTCTTCTAAGCAACTGCAACTTCTGACGTTATCAGCACATTTTCGCAGGCAGTCTCTGCTTCTAGCAGTCATAACGCTCCATGATGAGTTACTACCAAGGACTGGTGCGCAGACCAAGGCCACTGCTGGATCTTGTGTACCACACTGGGGGTGCAGAAAGTAAAGGCGACACCTGCAGGAGGAACGGCCAGGACAAGGGACCCTAAACTGACCAACAAGGGGGTCCATCCCAGATACGTTGTAGTTGGTATAAAGCCAAGGGATCACAAGGATCTAGCTCTCCTCTTCAGTGGCCAGCATCTGAGGAGGACTCTGTCCCTTTTGCCTTTAATCTCCATTCATGTGTTCCTGAACACAGTTCCTGTCTGCCATTCAGTCCAGTCTGGAACGTCCCCAGTGCCTGCTCCACAGCATTACTGGTTCAATATTGATTTTGTATATGTTCCATATTAGTATTATTATTTTCATTAAAGCTGTTTTAGTTTTCTAATTAATAAGTTTCTCTCCCTTATTCCCTTTCTCTTTCACTTTGGGAAGGAAGAGAGGTTAGTAGAAATCACCTGTCAGAGAGAGATCATCTGCCCAGCTCTAACCCCTGACGTGGGTCAAGCACAATCTTATTCAACTGGCATATAACTAGAGCAGTAGACATCACATTCTATGGAATATAATTCAGTTTCCTGAAGCTGGTGAATTCAATATAGCAGGCTGCTACATCTGGAGGTGTAGTAATTCTATGTGACAGTGATAAGCAATCAGAGTAGGCTCTTTTGAAGCCTACGCATTTGGTAAGCAATTGTGTTTAAACATCATACACCATAATGCACACAGCATTGATTGAAAGTGCACTCCACTGTAAAATGCTAGACTACACAGGAAACACCTTCTTCCTTCTTCGACAAGAGCTACAAAGAGGCTTCTTACATCTCTCCCTTTTTCCCATAAAAAAAAAAAAAAAAAAAGTAATGCTACAAGAAATGAGAGGAAAGATGGAAAGTGAAAAGACCCTTGAGTAGTCAACAAAGAAGGGGCAGAGACCAGAGATGATCTCCATTCAGTAGCTTATGGAAAGAGGGAGCAGTAGTTGTCCTACAGCCTATAAAGTGTTGTAGTGTTGTCCTCTGATAATCCAAGAGCTGCTACAAGTGGTCAAAACATTGTGGCTGTCTCTCGAGCATCATAGCACGTCACAACACCAGCAGTTCTCCAAAGCACTGGCATGAGATATTAAGCCTCATTCAGGCACTACAGAAAGTACCACTATTCCATAAAATTTGCAGCTGTGCAATCTTATACAACGGGACAGGCTAATCAAACCTCATGCTTCAAGGCATTATACAGTTGCCTGCAAGATGAAGAAAGCACTTCTTGCTCATTGTATTCTCTGAACAGTCATTCTTTCTCCGAAACAGGAAGAGCAACAGGTGTTACAAACGCAGCCAAATTGTACAAACTGTGACAGGTCATATGTAGGCCACCAATTTGCACAAAAGAATTAATTATCAGAATCTTTTTATTACTTCTACTTGCTTCTTTTTTAGTAAAGCGATAGTTGGAAAAGGCTGAAGTTCTAGGAATTATTAATAGAAGACTGTTAGAAAAATGTTATAGTCTCTGCATTCTCTATTTTCAACATGCACTTAACCTGAATTCTTTCACAGGCTGTTGATTAAATATATTTACATGCAGGTTTTGCTTCACCTCACTTTAGAAGGTTTATTTGTGGCTATGGCACAGCTGAAAAACATCCTCCTCTGCTAAATTAACAAGTAGGAATCAAACACCATTAAAATTAAGTTATTTTAAGCAGGTATTTTCTTGAACTGAGGCAGTATTGGCTCACTTTCATTTATCATTTTTTCCACCCAGTAGCTAGGCTAGATTTTTTTCTTTTTTTTTCCTCTATACCTTTTGGCGATAGGCCTGAGTACCTGGCCTTCTAGGCATGTTCTACGCAGGGCATGGAAAAGGTTAAAGTTCCATTCAGGATGTAACGTCAGTCTCTCAGAAATTAAGAAATTCAAAAAACAGAGAGAGTACCATTAATGACGATTTGTTCCAAGCAATTTGCTCACTGCCATGTAGGAGCTCTGTGGCAGAGGCAGGAAGCAGCTACATGGGCTGTCATTGCCCTGCCTTCTCCTGCTCATTAACCTCATCCAACAGGGACACGTGGTAAAAAAGGCATGGCTGCAGGCAGACATAAGATTGTGGGGATGGAGACACTTTAACATTCAAGAGCTCAGAAGGAAAACCATCAAGATGAAAAGACATCAAGCTTTTCAGGAAAAACATGGAGTTGAAAGACGATAACCGAGCAGCACAGAGCATCAGCCTGTCCTGTCCCCACCTGCTGACAATTGCTCAGCTCACCACATGCCTTCTAGGACTGCTTTCCTCAATAGCCCTCAAATTCTACCCATCTATGCTGTGTAGTGCCCAATAAATAGCTGCTTTACACTTCAAAGTTGCAAACATTCTGCTCACAGAGCCTTTGTGAATAGCAAAATTAAGTCAATGAGCTGACCCAGAGAGGAACGGTTACACAGTTGCTGCAGAAAATTTAAGCCTGAAAAGTATGGGAACTGCTCCCAGGATAGCATCTCCATGCATAAATTGTGACTAAACACCTATTTTTTTTTTTTGGCAAATCTTTTGGCAGATGTAAGAGTGGGAGAATCTAAATTTACAAAGATTCTGAAGATTTATCAGATTTCCTTAATAGTTAACAGGTAAAATCTACATGGGAAACATGTTTTTGCAAATCTGGTTGTAGAGGAAAGAGTAGGAGAATCTAAATTTACAAGGATTCTGAGGATTTATGAGATTTCCATAACAGTTAACACATAAAATCCACATGGGCAACATCCCTTGAAGAATGATTTTTACTTCTCAAACATAATATGAATAATATATGACATGAAAGTGGGGCAGAAAAATATATCTCTTTTTTTTCTTTATGGCAATATCACTGCACCAATAGCAAGGAGATCTTATTGACCATGGTAACAATTTTCCGTCATTTCCACAATAATTTAAGACTCCGAGAGCAAGTCTTTTATTGCCAACATTGTGTAACTATCCACAGTTATTGCCTAAACTGCCAGCCAACCTGTAATGTGCTCACTTTAGTTTTGCAGATAAAAAAGCCCCAGACACGGTGGAGAATACGTACTGGATACAGATTTTCCAGACCGTTTATTAGCTCCATGTCATACAAACTGTCAGAAGGTTTGCATCAATAAATTACAGTTATGAGTAGTGATGAAATTCTTAGAAAAAAACCAAACAAGAATGACTTGCCAAATTATCTTAGAGGATTTTCATGGTGGGATGCTACGGTTCTGGTGTTCTCCAGGCTCTCTCCACTCACTGATGCAAGTGACTGAAATAAGAGGGTCTGGGGAAAATAGTTTTTGTGAATAACTGACTTTTGTTTGTATCCTGACCGAAACTGGGAACAATTTCTCATGCTAGACACAAGGAGCTAATACAATAGTATTAATATTATTTTTTAATTTTTTTTTTCCCTGTAGATAATTTGGGATCAAATTCTGCAAGGTTCTTATGCAGGGTATGATAAGTTGCAGTGTAACACTGCAAAGAGGACATGAGAGCATGTGAAAGCAATTCACAGACACTTCAAAGCCTCACCCCAGAACAAGAGGTATATGAGACCTTTGTAGGTCACTGGAGCCCCATCCACTGGCTGCTATTAGATGGGTACAGAAGTGCACGGAATAAAGTATAGTTACATTTGGCACAGTCTCAGGGATTGTGCTGAGCCCAACTGCAAGGCTCAACTCTGGGCATTACCACACCTTGCTCAAAAGTCACCTTTAAGAATTACCATAAACTCATCCAAATCCAGGTTTATGTCTGGTTCCAAATACTCATCATTTTACTTTCTATCCATTTTTGGTGGAATGGCTAAAAATGTGGATTTTTACCTGTTTAAATGAATCAAAAGACAATAATAAAGCTATTTTCCATTTCCTTCAACAAACAGAAGGCAATCTTGGAAAATGATGGAAGAAAAACTGTTATTGTTAGCGTATCATTTCTTGCCTAGGAGGAGAATATGCTTTTTTTCCAACACATTCATTCTTTTTTTTTCCCCCCACCCCCTTAAAATGCATATAAAGCAGATTTTGAACTTGAAACACTGAGGTAAAGCCCCATGTGACCTTTCAAATTCAGGAAGAGATAAGTGCAAAGATTGATGCAAATGCCCTCCATCATCCTCCTAATTTTTCTAAATATAGCATCAAATGCCATTCAATTCTTTTTAGTTGCAACCCTAGCACACATTTCTGGGAAGGTAAAGTTCAGAGTTCCTGCCTCTGCAGTTATATAGGAAGCTTTCCCATTTTAATCCAGGCACTTTTTCTGAAAAAAGGTCCAGAACTGGCAGCTAAGCAGAGTCCAAGACAGGAGAGAACATTTTTTTTTTAAAGTCTGTCAACACCGAAGTCTGTGAGAGAAACATTCCAGTTTTTTTACTTCCTGGTGAGTGTGCCCTTCTAAGAATTCCTTCTTTACCTATCCAAGCTCCCAGATCACATCTCTTGGGGACTGCTGGCATTTTAAGGCTCTTTCTTCACAGTTTCTGAAACGAGGTCATTCTTTTTGCTACTGTCACCTTTTAGCAGAGTGAAGTTTCTTTTATTAAAACCTTATCTTCTCACAACGGGCTTCAGAGAAAACTTTCCCTACAAAACACAAACTGGAAAAAAAAAATGGAAACTTGCACGAGTACTGATTTCTTTTTCCTAATATAGCTTCTATATTTAAAAAATCCATTATTATTTGAGTTACCATGCTTTGAATCAATGCATTTTTCCTCTGCCACTCAACTTTTTTTAAAAAAAAAGTACCTACCAGAGCAAGCACCTCACACAGTCTGCACTGTTCTCATTAGACTGGTATCGCACTTCAGAAAGCTGCTGAAATGAGGTCATGGAGTGATTCTGACTATATTCATGAATGAGGTCTTGGAATGATTCTGACCATATTCATACCACATCACTAGTATTTTATGGACTTGCCCAGGCTACTCCAAACTTGTATCAGCACAGCTAAAACCCCCCTGGGTACAGGCACCAAGTGAAAACAGGGATGCCTGTGCTTACAGGAATGCCTGTGCTTATTCTACACTAACATTTCTGAGATTTTTATCCAAAGTCAGCTGTGTATGAATCTGCAGCACTATGTCCTGCTGAACAGGTCGTAAGCCCTGCAGCGCGGCACCATGTCCTGCTGCCTCAGCTCCCTACTTGTGAGTGGATGATGGCCAACCCTTGCTCCATTTTGTACTGTACACATTCCCCCACGTCCACTGTCTCCGTACTTAAATATCACAGGATCTGATTCAGCAGCATATGAATCCTACTTCTTGCTGATCAAATCTTGTTGGCTTTATTGGAATTAGCTCAGATTTGGACAAGCCTAATGCAGTGATGAACCAAAGTGCTTTTGAACGCTAGTTCCACAAAAAAAAACAACCAACAAGCTCTACCATCACTTGTTTTCAGAGACAGATGTCTATGAAGAGTCTATGTATGGACTGTGTGATTTCAGAGACTTTCCAATGGAATTATGCACTCTATCCTGCACATGGTAGGCTGAACCATGGAAAAAATGTTCACAGCTATACCACAAGCCACATAGACATTAACACAGTTATTTTTGAGTTGTGACACTTGCCAACACTTAACTGAAGACCAGGAACCTTTTGATGGAAAGGGTGCCTGTTTCAGGTGAGCAGAGCAAAGAATGGCTTTGGAGCAACATCATGCTGCTCCAGATCAGCTCTAAAGAGGAGCTGAGAGCTTTCAAAACTGGAGAGCAAGCCATAAATACACTCATACGTTATGCAGCCTAATTCTTCTAGAAAAAAAGCAACCACATAAGTGACAACAGGGACCAGATTATCTTTTTCACCTAACTGCTTCCTGTGGAGGAAGAAAGAGGCAAATGCAGAGGCCAGAGGTTCTAGAGGGATCAGATTAGATGCTGCTGCAGCATTTAAGCAGGTATAAAACCACATCAGGTGGGGCTGGCCACAGGGCAGCATAAGCCAAACTCTGCCTCCAGGGCCCCTCTCAGGGAGGTGCAGGAGACAGCCACACTGTCAGAGCCCACAGGGGCTTCTCCATTTCAGAATCAGATGAAAAAGAGGGAATCACAGATGACTTTTCCTCCCTTCTAAGCAGTATAACATGAAATGCAGGAACACAAAAACAACAGTGTTGGGTTAGACCAGAAATCCACCTGCACCTTGCCTAAACCACTGGTTGATAGCACATTTATAGAGAAAAGTGCAAGGACTAGGTGACTGCAAAGATACTTCTAAAGACATTCCTGTGTGCTCATTATGGCTCCTGGACATTTTCTTTGGTACTTGGGCTTGAGAGATTTTTTTTTTTCTTTTTAAAAGGACTCCATTTCACTGACTGTAAAAGAACATCTTTACCGGTATAGGCTTGACAGAGCAAGTATCACCCTTCCTCCAACTGCCCCTTGTAATGCAATAATGTTACAACTGATAATTTCATGCCATTTCATAATTAGGCTATGTCTTCCAGCACTCAGATGAATTCCTAAAGCTACTTTAACAAATGAAAAACACAAGCTGAGGAGAGAGTGAATCACCTGCCCAAAGCTATGGGAAAAGTTAGTAAGAAAGTTACAAGCAAGTCCATAGCTTCAGAGTTTTGATTTCCTTTAAAACCAGAGTTAATCCTTACTTTCACATTTCACTTGTGAAGCATTAAAAAAAACAACAAAAACCCCCGAAACAACAACAACAAAACCACACAGAACCCTAGAGGAACTAAAGACTGTTACTGCCTTTAGAGGATACTTGAAAGTGCCATCTTCATAGCTGTATAGACAATGACATTACAGATGGTGACAAAAATCAAGGTAATGGTTTGTGAAATTTTGTGAGTACAGCCTGATTAACTGCTCAGTGCCAAAGTCATCATGAAGGTCTTCACTCCGAAAAGCAGGGAAGCCAGTACCTAGACCATTTCTATTAGGGACAGCATTTAAGTGTGTATTTAACTTTAATCATCTACTTAAGTTCCAAATCACTTATTCTGGGAGTTAGGTGTATATTTACTGCCCTTTTGCTGATGTGATAACTAGATAAGACCATAAAAATATAACCACAAAGGAAATGAATTCAGAGTCTTTCTGGAATCTCACCATCCCACCATAGAAGCTAAGTGGGCAGGGCCCTAAGATGAACCAGCAGAGGGAACCCAAATGCTGCACACTCCGGCTGCCACCCAGCAGAAGCAGTGTTCTTAGCCATGTTATTTATAAGCAGGCACAGTGGTGACATCTCCCCACTTTTGAGCTGTGGTACCGTCCACTGTGGCTGCAGCACATCTGCTTCTGCTAAAACTACCCAGACAGACGCAGCATTCTTAGTTGCCTCATGGTCAGCCATGGATATGTGCCCATTTCAGGCTACATAACACTGACTTTCTTAAATCCATCTCTAAAGGATGTAGTACACTTATACAGCCTAAATCTATCTGATTTGTATTTTCCAACTTCACTACATTCACATCATGCCTGTCTTCTGTTACACCACATAATATAATATTCACAGGATGCACAACAATGAAGAACGCTTGAAAGGAAGGAAGATATGCAAGGATCCAACCCACAGCTTTGCCATCTTAACCTATCTATATATAGTGCTGTTTGGTAGCACACTGGTACTGTTTTCTCACTGTACATATTGGTTTGGAGGTGGGGTTTGTTGCCATTGATACAGGTTTTTCTGGCACAAAAAACTTACAAGTGGGAGTTTCTCCCCCACCGCCTGAGAATTTCTTCTGCTTAAGTGTTTTGGAAAAGCTACAGTGGGTTTCCCATGAGTTTTCGGGCAGCCTACATGAATCCCTTTTTGGCATCTTGAACTGAATTTGCATGTGAAAACAGATTACCCTAAGACAATTACAATGTCAACTGACTAAAAAGCCTCTGCACTGTCTACGGTTGTGGAATTGATTTTAAAAGAACAATGAGGACTTTGTGGACAAGTGAACACACTTAAAAGATTTTAGGAAACTTGAAAATTGCTTTTTTTTTTTCTTGTAGCATTGCATTCTGTGGGAGAGCGCTACTGGCTTCTCCATAAGCTAAATTCATTCAACCACACACCATTTCTCTCCAGTCAGACAGTCCACAGCAAAGTCTCACACACACTTCCAACAAGAGCAGCTCTGTTTCCCTTCCCTCCAAAGGATGCGAGCACTCGATAGATACTCCAAAGTGATAAAGCCAGTATAGCCACACGAAAAGAGGGCATGGAGTCAGAAGAACCTTCCACCAAGTCAGAACAACACGGATCTGAATAGTAACTCTGCACTCACTTTATCCATTGCCTTCACGATGCTAAAATATGATCAATCCTCCTTCGGCATTCCCTCCAAACTGAGGAATATAAGGTATTTCATAATTTCCTCATATGATAGCTGTTCTATGTCCTTGATTATTTGAGTTGTCCTCGCATGGACTTCACACGAGGAGCAAAACTATTTGTTGGCTTCCCTGCCAAAATGTTGTCATTCATTCCAGCTCTGTTTCCTCTATGAAGATAATCTGCTGCTGACATCTCTTATCAGCAGTGAGGGCAGTTCAACAGAGAGCGAACATGATCAAGCACCAATATTCTCAAGGCCACGTTGGACACAGCTGGATTTCAGAAACTGTAAATTGCTTATATCCTCCCCCACTCCCAGAAAAATAAAGGAACTGGCGGAAAAAAGAAGAGTTTTTGCATAGCTGCAAACCCAGCAAATTTGTCACAAATATTACTTGTACAACTTGCCTGGAGACAAAGGATGAACTCAAAGGGCTGGGAATCATGAAGAGGGAAATTCATTCTACTAATGTTTACACGGTGAAAGCAAAGTACAACGTTCCTGGGTTTTAGACCAGAAACATAAGACTGTAAGTCATTATATCAAGCACTGGTATAGGTTTAGGAAGGAGAAAAAAGTAGGTTCTGGCTTAATTTGGAAGCACAATGGATGAATCCAAAAACAGTTCTGCTCTTCTGTGATTTATAATAGAATATTGTAATAGATAGATTTATATGGCCTGTGTGCAATTTAGATCCAAAAAGAGAGGCAGTGTCACACATAATGAGTCTTCGCTGTGAGGTATGTCCCCAATTCTCTTGCTTATCAGGCATTTCAATTATCTGCCTTGTACATAGCTATAAATAAAACTGCAAGATGTACTAACCCAGGCTGTCTGGAAAAACCAAGGGCTCGAAGAAGCTAAGATTCACTCATACAAGAACCCTGTTTTAACTCGGAACTACTGAAATCCATGATTACATTCATACCCAGAAAAAAAATGAAGGGTTTTACTACCACAAAAGTGCAGAGGCATTTATCTCAACAGTGATGCTCAACAGTCACTGCCATTTCTTGAATTGTGAAGAAAAAACTCTAAGACATGTGCAGCGTGCACTTCTGAAATCCTGTTTCCAACAGCTGGCTTTCTGGCCCAGCAAAGTTCAACCTTATTCTCAAAAGCACAATTTCAGACAGTGACTATCTGAACTGCAAGACAGTTGTACTAACATTGACTTAGTTCTACAACCTTTTTCCTACTCTCTTCATCTCCTCTCCATAGTTTGTTCTGTGCTTTGTCCCATGCAGTATCTCTCTGATTTCAAAAGATTATTGTATGAATAAATTTTTAGAGCATTTACAGTTTTGAATGTATCTATTTTATGCTTCACGAAATAGCATGCATCCACACGATAGCACCACTTACATGTTATCAAATTAAATGGACTCTATTTTGCTGCTTTGCAAACATATTTCCTGACAAGTAAAGAGCTTTTTATAGGGAAGATTACTTTCCTGAATATTAAATTCAACCTACACTAACAGGAACATTCTGCAGTCCTTCTCACATACTCACTTGCAGGCAGCCTTTGATAAGACTTAGCTATTTGTTTGTTAAAGCTCTTTTTAGGTTTATTAAGCTACAGCTTCAAAATATTAACTTCAGTTCCAAAATTTAGAGTTTGAAAGTCAATTCTTGAACTGAGAAGATGCTCTTTTCTCACCTGCACATCCACTCAGACCACTGAGATGCCAGGAAACGCAGCTCAGAACAGCAGGTCACACACAGAGGGTGCCTTAAGCAAGGGAAGAGGAATGAGCAGAGTGGGGTAAATACCCAAACTTAATCACACCCAGAAACAGGGCAGCCTCACTTACCTGCATTGATTTCACCTGAGCAGCTGCTTTCCTAGAGATGATGTCTATAAGCAGCCAACCAAGAATTCTGAAGTATAGATAGTTTTAAACTGGGCAGACAGCCACCTCTATCTCTAAAATGTCTAAAATGCAATCCTGAAAGGTACAACACAATTTTACATTACCAGATGACAGCTTCTGTTTTCACCTCTTAAAATTCAAAGAGCTAATTAACAATGTTTTGTTTTTCCGGAAGGCAGGTTAAATTTAACCTAACTCTTCTGCCACAGAAGGTGACAGCATTTAAAGGCGCCAACACTCACATTTTCTTGCTCTTAGTTACTTATGCTTCTGAACTTACAACATACTGGTAGCATAAGGAAGCATATACTTCTCCACCACTAATTTGTTCCAAATTTAAACTACGAATTAAATCCTAAATTGTAAACTAGGGGTCGTGAGTTTGATTCTCACATGGGGCCCTGATCCTAAACCTAGATAAACCCCCATGGTAACCTCAAACCACACAGCACTGTACCAAACATGGATCTTCCCAAGGAGGAGACAGTACTTGGATCCACTGTGTACTTTTCATCTTACATTGCTGTGTTTTACAAAATTTAATTATTCCTCCATGACAAGATAGAAACTGCTATGTTAATAACCTGTACTAATCTGGTATAGTGTCTTTAGGACAACAATAATGGTCTGGCCAGTTACTGTATTATTCCATGCCGGAGGTGGTCAAGCACTGGAGGAGGATGTTCCCACAAAGCTGAGAATTATCTACCCAAAGGGTGATCCTGAAGTGGCAAGTTCAGATCACCCTTAAGCTAAGGCCAGAGCAGGTCCCCAAAAAGGGGCTTTTTTGGAAAATGACCCCCTTAGGATGACTGTGCAGACATTGGTAAATACCTCACAAAAAGGGGTGCAACCTGCTTTGCAGTCGTAAAAATGTTTTTCAAGAGTGCTGCTGTTCTCAGATTACTCTCAAATTATACTTTTCCTTAAAAAGAGTGCTGAACAACTGGTTATTATTAGCACTCAACACATAACATAAATAACAACCACCATGGAAGTAGACTTGGATTTACCATTTCATCAGCTATGCTGGTAACGTCTCCTAAACCAGCTGCTACGCAAAAAAAGGTAACTTCAGTCCAGTACAATACTTTTACATGCACACAACATTGCTAATTGTGTGATTGTCCTGCTAGAAGAGAGAGGAAAACAGAGCTCCCTCACACTTTGAGTTTGGAGCACACTTTGGAGTGGTGCTAGACTATGAGAGAACAGGCAGAGCAGAAAGATGTAAAGGAATTGGTTGTACTCGGAATGTACCATGTACTTGCCAGTTTAGTGAGCATACACAGCTACACACACAACCCTCTCACAAGGGGATATTTATGCATTTGATAAGGGTGAAGGTCTGTCCTTCTCTAAAGAATGCTTTGCAAGGAGGGTGGGAAGCAGAGGGTTTGCCATTATTCTATTTTAAAGCATCTGCCTAGAAACATTTTAATTGCTTATTAGCTACAAATAAATGTCTTGCAAGTGGACATAAATACAGATTCATTTGGAGGCAACTGGCATGGTTACTTCTCTTAAGTGATGAAAATTACTATGTAAACCAAAGTCATAAACTGAGCAAAATGACTGACTCCCAAACCACCACCCAAGCATTAAAATGTCCAAATTGGTAGCAAAACACTTTTTGGTAGTAAATACTTTTTCTTTCTATTGATGCTTAAACCTAAGGTTTCTTGGTGGAAATTGTTATCATTGGAACTTTTTATCAACAGAATTAATAATGAAAACAACAGAAACAACTGCTAATTTATTACGTTATAAATTTAATTAACAGCAATGAAAAAAATGACTCAAGTGTCATACAGCATAGTCAGGCAGACGTGGGACTGTATTAATCAGTGATGCTAGAAAACTGGTAAGTGGGAGGGTAAGGAAAAATATATGATTTTGCATATAAATAACAAAAATGTAATCTGTATTATCACTAATTTTTTGTGGTCACTTCCAAAAGCTGAAGGCAAGTTAAAGATTGATTAGGTGCTGGGTAAACATGTACAGAAAATACTTCATAAAAGTATAGAAAGTAAAGCAGTAATCTCAGAGATCTTGTAATCTCCACAAACAAACTCACCCTGAAAGAGAAGCAACCAGAACTATAAGAGCAAAGAGTCACACGTGGTAGAAGTTCTTGGCGCTACTAAAACTGCATTTATGTCATTGAAAAGAGGCAGAAAATTAGTGCAGAAGAAATACATGTGAGAGCAAGGAAAGGATTTCTGTCTTTAATAACTGTAAGAAGGATGCATTTACTCAGAGAGAAGCTAAAGCAGCCCTGGAGTAGAAAACGGGAGCTTCCCAATCCACAACCAGTTTAGCTACTGGAGCAGCTCGGAGTGCCTTTCAAGCACTACCTAGAACTTCCAATTACTATTTTAGATATCCCTTTCATAACAGTGACCATAGCTTTGCATGCAAGAATAAGAATCACTTTAAGAATAAGAATCTGGGGTTTTTAAGCTTGTCTGATGATACTATTGCTCCCAGACATACGTAATCTTGTCTGGAAATGTACACAAAACACAATCCGAGTGTCCACTGAGAAAGAGGCCACTTGCTGGCTGGTTCCACCACCCATCACTAGGAGTTCAACCATCATCCCAAGCCTTCCTGACCCGCATCTCAGAGAGCGGCCATACCCTTCCTGAGCTCTGCCTGCACCTCTCCCTCCTCACATTCCTCCAAGAGGTAGTCTGGATACAAGTGCAAACGCCCGTGCCTGCTCTGCCTGGGACTTGGTAGCTGGGGTTTGAGTTGTGACATCCCCTACCCAGGGACACGTGCTGCATAAATGCCAGGGACAAGCCTTTATCACAGGTCCTTACTCAGGGTGCTGCTCCATCCCATTGCCAGTGCTCCTTCTGTTAAGGACTTTACTAGTAAATATGACACGACACTTGGTTAGGCAGACTTTCTGTGAAACTCAAGATTTTGGGTTTGCTATCAGATTCCAGGTGTTAACCCACAGACCAGAGGCCAGGTACCAGGTTACTCCCACTGTCTCATCCAGAGAAGACAGACCCGTTGCCTTCTGCTTTGTGAGGCAGGAAATTTTTGCTCAGGTTCTTCTGTAATGTTTATCATCTGGATTTTTATTTTGTGAATCCTCAACTGTTTAATTAAAAGGAAGCTGGTAATTATAGAATAAAAGTTTAAACCTTTGAATTATTTCTTGACAGTGGTATATTTATTATTTAAATTAGGTGCCTGGTATGTGCCTTCCAGCTCCCCAGAAGTACGTAGTAACAGTCCCGTCTTGCAATGCTAAAGAAAGGGACTCATTTTGATTTTTTTTTCCCTGTGATATTCTTAACCATCCTGACACCAACTCTTGATCAACAGAAAGCTATTTACCTCCTTGTCACAAGACAGAGGTGGTTACTGTATGTCTGTATGAAGCAGGCTCACATAAAGAGTTTTCTTCTGGGTTCCCTTTCTGCAGATTGAGTGTGTTGCTAATCCTTATGAAGTTCTCGGTTACTCCAGAGATTGACACATTACAAAACCCATCTAATATCCATGACCATCTGTGAGACAGAGCTAAATGAGCCACTCTGAACACTGAGGAAGGATTTATCAGTATTCTATTTCCAGAATTAGAAAAATTCCCATGTTTTGGTACAAAGAAGGGGTGTCTGACTGAAGAACAACTGTTCTCCCAACAGTTTCTTATATACTCTCAGTTGCTAAAATATTATTATACCTTCTGACACAATATTAAGTTTCAGTGTGTTTGGTGGTAGAGCAAACTACCTCACCAAACGCAAGCACTTCATCAGTGGGAGAAGTAAGCTTTTAGACTTGTGTTTGAACACTAAGGCACTTCAGGCAAAATCTGAGAGGGCAAAGAAACCTAGAACCAAAAGTGACAGAAGTCTAACTAGGTATATACAACAGAGAGAAAATATTACCATGTAAACACAATATGCTTTGATGTCTTTAGGTGCTTTCCTGTTACTTGAAACTATGTGCATCATCTCTGTAAGGATGCAATAGTGAAGATGAGTAAGCTTATCAGATATAGTTTCTGTGACAGGAATTAATAATTAATATTGTGATTTTACATAACTTTAAAAAATCTGTTGAAGCAGGCCACAAAGAAAGCTACCTATCAACTAGTTTGTTAAAACATCATTTCAAACTTTCTCTGATTTCCAGAATAGAGTTTTCACAGAATTAAAATTAAAGGAAGAAAACATTCACAGTTATATTCAAACACAAAAAAATGTGAGGCTGTTAAATGATTCTTTCTTTTGCTCCCAAACATAAATAAATAAGGCTTTGAAATTAGCAAGTCAATGTCTGGATCAAAATTGCAAAAATTTGTTCAGGTGTGAAGCCACTAAAATTAAAAAAAAAAACCAAACAATAACATTGTTTTTCCCAGCCATTTAAGTTAGTGTTTCCCAAAGATAAGATAAAGTCAATCAGAGGACAACACAGTAAACCTCTTCCACAGAATTCCACCAAACTCAGTGAGTTTACTATGGCAGAATCCATGCAGACATCTCCAGCACTCTCATCAGCTTTGCTCTGCAGTTCCTTGTGTCCTTTTCTTTGAATCCTGGGATTCAAGGAATTCCAAATCTGAACGCAACAATCTGCCACAGACTGGGTCGTGTCAGCTTTTTCTCACTGCCATCATCTGAGCACACTGATGGTCTGCGAGTTTGATGCAAAACGATGCAAGCCTAGATAGTTTTGAAGATGTTCATGCTACAAATGACCAGTTTTGGTAGAGAACATCTATGTTACGAAGGCCATGACATCCACAGCTTGACAACTAAGTAACGAGTGATCACGATGACACATCCCTCTAATCCACAACTCCCAGATAAAATTCAGCTGCTTTCAGGTTTTAGGTCAAACACCTAAATCTATATCCCCTGTTCAACTGTCCTCAGCCTCTTTACGTAGACACAAACCAAGATTCAATACATCAAACTCCAGACCTCAGGACTTGGATACTGTGCATATTTCTAGAAGCTGTGCAAGATGCAGCATAAAAAAGTGTGCGTTCCTTCAGTAAGAAGAAAATCTGTTCATGCTGGATGAATTTTCCTTCCAAACCATTTGACTTAGCCAAACCACCCTCCTGACCTAAAAGCAATCAGCATGTAGATCAGAGAACCTTCCGCAACAGCAGCCCAATGCATTGCGGTTGCAGGTGGTCAGTAAATGGCCCACCAAGTGCAGCAGCTATTGGTCTTCGCCCAGCGTGTTAGTATATAATTTATTCACATAGATAAAAACCTGACTGGGTGCACAGGCAGAAATAGTGGGAATAGTTCAAGTGTCCTACGGGAGCACTGATGTAAACACCACCAACTGTCTGTGACACAGTCCTGGCTTGGGTCAGCACCCCTGCTCTCACTTCCCCAGCCCTGGAGGTATCAGTCACCGTCCTGCTCTGCACTCGCCAGGAGAGTAGACTGTACGCAGACAGCACCGCCTGCTACGAGAGCTTTATTTTTTGTCAGCCTACCCCTGCAATTCTTGAACTCTGTAATTTAGAAGGCTCTTTTCAGCGAGAAAAAACAGCATGAAGGACACGGTTGGAGTTTTGAAATGTTTAGTCACTACTGCCCTCAGAAAAATGATTGTGAACGTATCAAGCTGCAAAACACAGGCTGGCTGCTGCAGGCTTTGGGCTTGTTATTTTTGTTAGGCCAGTCTCTTGTGGGAAGGCACGAAAAACGCCCTCAAGTAGTGTGCTTCCTCCCGTGGCGCTGGATAGTTCTGTTGCTTAGAGTAAGAAATGGGGTAGGAACTGTGAGTCAGGCACTAGCCAGCTAACACTGAAAGCCCAAGCAGTGAGAGTCTGGCACTGTCACCTTTGTATTCTTGTACTACCAGTGCTACCAGGTACAGCTGGCGATCAGCTGTGGCTCTCAGACTTGAAGGCTCCAGGAGACAGCAGACTCCAGTGCCTGATGCATTTGTGAGCAGCCAGGAAGATCGTAGTGGTGTCAGTGTCCTCCAGCAGTCCCAGAGTGTGGGCTGGTCCAGCATCATCCAGACTCTGGTGGAGCAGAGACTGAGAAAGGGAATTCAGGTTAAAGAGTCCTGCCAACTCAGCTATTTCAACTTACCAAGCTGCCCAGAGGAACAGGAGCTGCCTCGCAGTGACTTAGATAATCTCCTTTCCCAAATTGAGATCGAACACCACCCAATGATGCAGCCAGATCCCAGTTCCAAAGTGTATGCACTGAGTGCTCCCAAGTGATTCAACCCAGTCAAATGTACTCTACAATTTATTATAAAGGGAGCATTTTAGACAACAGAAACACCACCACTCCGCAGCTAGCATGATTTGATTTCAACAAATTGATCTTACTTTTAAATGACACCAAGTTTTGCAAATATTTCTTGCTTTAAGTATTTGCTGCCCTCATTGTACTTCCCCTGCATTTCCCTGAGCAGACTGGTATCTCTTCAAGTAAGAGTTTCTTCAAATAATCAAGAGCATTATGGGTTGACACATAACATGAGGACATCTGAATAGAGTTTTTCAAAAATCTCCATTGCCCAAGCCTCTTGCTATCACAGGGCTGTCCCCTACCTGTATCCCTCTCTTCCAGGTCATCCACCATGGAAACCAGAAAAAGCAACAAACACTCCCATCTTGAAAACAGTAAGTCCTATCTAAATTGATCACAGAGTCCTAACAGTCATCAACATAACATTTCCTAGCAAAAAGAAAACTTTCTGTTCAATAGACACCGACCAATAGTTTCCAGGGCTGGTAGCTCAGAAAAAAAAAAAAATCTCTTCACAACACTCATTTTTCCTTCAAAGTTGTGGAAAAATAAGCATCAATTATATAAAATGTACAAGGAAATGCTGAGCAAATAACTTACTGAACTGCTGTGGTTCTCTTGTGTTGTGCCTATTTAGTGGGCAGGTGTAGCTTCTGGCTTTGAAAGACTCAAGGAGAAAGGGAAATTTATGTTCCAAAATATCTGTGGACATGAACCTAAATCACAGAACATGCTCAGTGGAATTTCCCTTTCACAAATACCATTTATTACTTGTCACAGTAATTCAACTTATATACTAAAATACTAGTCTCTAAAGGTTATTTCTTCGTTGCAGTTACGATCCCAGTCAAAAGCCCAGAGCTTTGCCTGGAAGATAACTAGAGTCAAGGGGACCAACAAAGCCACGTTACTTATGTGAACTGTCAAAATACAAGACATAAGAGATTTTGCTTCTATTCATACTCCTTATTTAGGACATTTGTTTTTCTATAGCTCTAGAATCAGTGTTCATGTAGGCATAACAATTCAGGCGAGATTTTTCTAAGCTGACACAAGTTTGGCAGGACTGCATTATTTTAAACATTGTTCTTCAGAGGTGGCATCTGCCTTCCAAAAAGCTTTGAAGATAACAAGCTAGAGGAAAACTCTCCCATTCAGTTTCTCACTTGGTATATTAAAATATCAAGCCTGAACTACAGTGTAAAGATAAAGAAGCAACTTTATAAAGCATGGGAGGAATTTAAATAAACTCATTACACAAATCATTATATGAGGCTTCCAGAGGCCAATCTTTTGTTTAAAGGAAAGGAGATTTATATTTAGCAAATAGCAAAGACTCAGAAGCAGAAAGATTTCCTTTACAGACAACATACAGTTATTAGACAAATTGCAGTTGTGCAAAAAGCTGCAACGAAAGCCCTTAGCCTCCAACTCCAGAGGCAGAGCCATCCCACACTGAAAACAAAAGCTTCTGCACCACATAGGAACAGACTTGGCCTCATCCTCTCTTCTGCCTCTCTCCATCTAGGAGGCACCTTGCATAAAGCCGAGCCCTGCTGTGTTTCTCCAGGGACACCAGTGGGTCTCTCCAGCACCTGAAGAGACCTCAAGACCACTGCCAGACCAGTTTCTCTCCTTTATGCCCTCTGATTTACTTCCACACAGACATACACCTGTTCTCACACAGCCCACCGTACACACGGGGAGGCCATGGCAGGTCCTACTCTGATTGCAGGAGCCAGCTTCATGCTCCTGGTGTAAACAGGCTGAATTTATAAGCTAACCACTGAAACAGGGACAGAAGGTTTCTGTGAATTTGGGTAAATCACAGTGACATTTCAATCGTGCACATCTAAATGCTATCATTAAGTGGGACTCAGCACTGCTGAGTGTCAGACTTTCCCCCGCCGGCAGCCCCTTTCTTCATTCCTTCGCTCGTGTCATCAGAACAAGGGAGAGAAACCACTCACCCACCAAGCCCACCAATTCTGACGCTCAGCTCAGAGCTGTCTTCAAGCTTGTAATTTCTTGCACCGTCCTGCAGCCAAGCCATTCTTATGTACAGCAGACGTTAGCTATTATTTCCTTACCATCAGGGTTACATGCAATCTGATTTGCGCATCTGTAAGCCTCACGTTAGTATCTGTTTCTTCATGTTTTAGTGACTAATTTGAAATGTTTCATTAAGGATGAAACAGAAGAACTGAGGCAGGAGGTTAAACCATCACTGCAGGATTCCTCTGCTCTCTGACTACTGTTGGTATTTAAAATGGACAGAAAATCCTTTGGATGCTGCAGATGCAGTCAGACAGCCCAGCCTCTTCCTCATGCTGGATTTACAGCTTCCAGTTGTAGTCTTTACAGACTGACATCCCTTCAATCCCTTTCCATGCCAGAACTGCCATGTATGGTTCAGGCCATACTCTTCAAAAGCAAGTCCTGTATTCCCGCTCTATATAACAGAATGTATTGTGTTACCTTCTATCTGAGCAGGGCCACACAGTGGCTTTATGCACAGTCTTGTCTCAGCTAAAACCAACTCTGAAGCAAGGCTGGATTTGTTTGCAAGGAACAACATGGCTTCGGCATCTTATATCCTTCAAAAATCTAGATCGTTTCATAGGCACCATCTTCCAGGTGCCCCTGAGCCATGGTTCCTAGCGTTACCTATTCTAGATGCTCCAACTTCATACTCTACTAATAAAAGCTGCTCTATGGCTTTCACGTCCTATCTCTACAAAACCCCATCTTCTCCACAAATGCATTTGTGTGAGTACAGGTGCACAGAAAGATGGCAGGAGATCCTCTCTCTGTTGCTGAATGACCTGTTTCTTATTAAGTAATTTTTTTGTGGGGGAAAGGGTGGGCAAGGAAGGGGAAGAAGGGGAAGACAGAACTCTCTCCACTCATTATTATTTTCTTTCTGGGTTACGGCAAGGGAAGCACTTGACCTGATAAAAGTTCCGTCTGCTGCCTGCTGAAGTGCTAAAGATATGATCTGAAACCATGTAGTCTTAAAAATCTGCCCCCTTGTCAGCCTGCTATTTGGCACCGATTTCAGGCTGTTGGAAGCGTAGCCTCCATAGCAGGTTTGCAGCGGCTGCTGCCATGGGCCCAGCATACGCGGTCTATAATATATGTCACCCAAGGCACCATTAGCTACCTGTGGCAATGTATTACTCTGAGGTTTGGGTTGTGTTAGGGGTTTGTTTTTTTTTTCTGTTCACTGTAGCTTTGGTCATTCCTCTATCTTTTTCTTTCTCTCTTTTCCCCCTTCCATTCCCTGCCAAGAAAGTACCTCTTCTTTCCTAGAATAGGCTTCCATAACCATGCATCTGGAAAATGAATATTTAACAGAACTTAATGAAAACTTCCTGCTCTAACAAGCATTTCCAAAACCAAAAAGCTACATCACCCATCATTTTCAACCCATGCAGATGTCCAAGTAATCAGCCAAGGGCCTACAGAGTGGTATTAAAATGCCGATATCAAATGAGTTACAGCTGCTTTCCATTTACAATGTGCTCTATAAATTACATGTTTTCTTTAACTTACCTAGCAAGGTATGACATGCAACTGGATCTAGTAAATCAAAATGTTATTGTTAACTCAGTACTAGAATTAGAATTTCAGATGAAGCAGTCCAAGTACACTTACCCTATAAAGATGTTTTCTCTTGCCAGTCTCAGAGATACCAAGATATGGGAAAAGACACCTCAAAGGCATCAAGCTTCTTTAATTCAGCACAGGTACTTTTTGAAAAGGAAGAAGGACTGTAAATTTATAGATAGCAGTATTTTCTACTTAAGTACATATTTAAATTCACCAAAATGAAAAACTGGAACTAACAGAACTCCTGACTCGAGAATTGCCTACCAAAAGCGGTTAGGATATTGTTCTTCCCTTATTTTGCCTGCTTCTGCTCTACTTAGAAATCAGCAACATTGTCATACTACTACAGCGTGACCTGCAACATTCCAATTTCAAAGAAAAGCTGAAAAATCTGAAGAATAACTGTAGATGTTTTTTTCTGAAATTGGCTGCCATGTTTACATTCCACTATTGGTGCAGTTATCTGTAAGCACCTTCTCTAGCTCATCAGAACAATAACGTTTATGTCGGAAGCACATACTCATTTCTCCTAGAAAACCATTATTTGTTCAGTTTCATGTCATTTACCTTATAAAAGTCATTTTTCTTTGAATTATCTGTATCTGAAATGACAGTTTAACCCCCCATACACACAAATTCATACAAGCACACATCATTAAGGATTTTTTTTTCCCCCTGAAGGCAGAGAAAACCAAGGAGGGAAGTCGGCAGGTACTGTTAGGACTGGCAGCAGCAATGTTGCAGCACTGATGTAGATAGTCACTAATCCATCCTTTACTTGGTCTTTAGAAAAAGGAACATAATGACTAGCAGTTGCTTTTTGAATAATTGTGAGGTGATTCAGCCACAACCGTGGCAAATGCTATACGTAGGGATGCGGTTCTTTGCATCCCCACAGTACCTGTTGTTTGCAGTCGCAGTGGGGCACAGAGGAGAGAAGTGCTTCACCCATCGTTAGAGGGAATTCAGTCATGGGTAAGAGTAAAGAACCAGGAGTACTGGCCTGTACCTATAATCACCGAGCGTACTTCCATTTCTTTATTCCCTGCATCTCCACTGTGCTTTCATATTCAAAAGTCCTTTCATTTCAGTTCTACCACCTACCCCTCTAGCAGTGACACCACTTAAATCAATAGCAAAGTACTAAAAAATATTCTCACTGACTCATTTTCTTTAATGAGACAATCAGTCTTATTCAGAGCCGTACACTCGAGCAAAACAAACATACGCTTATTGACTCCAACCAAATCATGGCACATCGTGAACAGGCTTCTTCTAGATTCTTCTTACAAATATAATAGCAATTGTCACTACTCTTGATTAAGTATGACTGTCTATGTCACTGTGATGTGCTGCATGACACACACGGAGATACTGTTTTCATTACCCTCATTAGGATGCTTGCAGATAAGCCTGGTTGGTAACTGTCAGCCTTTATAGCAACTACAGTGCATAAAAGGCACTGAGTGGGGTTTTGGCTTTGAGAACGTTTCTTAATCTACGTGACCCACAACACCGTGCAAACTCCATTTACGCAGAACAAAAATACAACTCTCCCCCTCAGGAAGCAATTTCGTGACAGCAGAGAGTCATCCTCCAGAGAGCAGAAAATTCATTAAGTAGTTAGGATTTTAAAACAAGATTACAGCTCATCATGGCAAGTTTTCTTGGGGGTTGCGTCCTTTGGTAGGGAAGAGAGAAGGAACTCAGAGGTCACGTAAGACTATATACTGCTTGGCTAAACTGAGGAATGTGATCTACTGGACAAATTTCATTCCATGTTCAGATTAATGCTAAATATACCCAGCATTTTACTAGCTCCAGGTACACAGAGTGGGGCAGAAGAAATACCTGGCACCTGCTTCCAGGGCATGTAGCAGGAGGTGTGCTGGGGAACGGGTACTGTGCCATTCTGGAAGCCATATCTCTGTTTTAAAGGATTCTTCATCCTTGCAAAAGAGCAAGGAGATGAGTTTTCACACTGCTCAGGCCTCTCAGCACAGCAACTACACTAAACAGAGCAGTAACAAAAATTAAGGACTAGAAACAACAAAAAGAGCCTTTCCTCAAAGCCCAGCTTTGCGCTTGTGTGCTGAGCCAAGCCTTCGGACTCTGCACCTGGGCAAAGTAGCTGTGGAAATGGGAAACGGAGTTAATCCTGACTGGTAAATTGTAAGACTTTGCCTAACTGAAGTCTGGGAAAGCCTGAGGTCTCCTTACACATTCTCCCTTGTAACAACACCACAAGGCCAGAAGCATTTTTCTTTTTTAATTCCTCTTAATTTCATCTCAGCACACCTTTCCCTAATAAGCATTTTTCCTCCTATGACCTTGCTGTGTCTCCATACCTGTAGGATCATTCTGCTCCTCAGACTTTTAGGTAAAAGTAAATTAAGCCTAAATGTACAGCAGACAGCCTGCAAGAACTGTAGTTGCACATTAAATAAAGCCAGCATTCTCCACAAGCTATATTCCTACGGGCCAATTTGGTCAAGTTTATGAAGGGCTCTATAAAAGACACAGACATGGGACGAAAGGCATTCAAGAGGCAGAACCGCAGTAGTGGCCAGTCACACCTGCTCAGAGGAAGGAAGCCAGAGAGAGATCAGGAACTTATAATTATTTATTTTTTTTTAAAGGAAAGTATGTGAGAAAATATGAGCTCTAGCTCCCAAATTAAGCATCTAACTAGTCATTGCTAAATGACACAGTGTCATACCCTACCCTCTCAGCCTGGACTTCACTCTTTGGCATCAAGATGAAGACCCCACATTTCAGGAATTTCAGCTGTAAGCCAGCTAATTTTTGCATGTTAGTAAAAATATTTAGTACTAATGACAGGAGATGGATTGACAGCTCTGGAATCCTTTATTTGTATTAATGTTGCACCTTTTTGGTGAACAGACTTCTCTCATGACTCACAGTCTCACTGCTAAATGTCTTGATTTACAAAGTAAGGAAAATAATTCTGCCTTACCACTACAAAGCACTTCTCTTGCACCAGAATCTCAAAAGGGGAAAACAGTTGGCTTAAAATTTAGGGGTAATTCCTTTCACAACAGAATAAAGGAATATGAAGAGAGAAGAAAACTATTCTCCCTTGGTTCTCACTCCTTTGACATTACAAGAAGCTTTCGATATGTGGTCATAAGCGCGTGTCCGTAGAACACGTGTATATTGGAACAACACGGTCATACCTGCACAAAGCACTACTTTGGCACGGGCCCTTCAAAGTCCCCTGCTCTTTACTCGTAGCGATGTGAAGGATGAAATCAGGATTCTGGTTGTTTTGAGTGACAATGGCAAGTGCAACAGAACACTAACCAGACAAGGAAATTTTAAAGGTGCCAATTACAGTATACTGGAACATCACCTTTAAGAAACAAAGCACATTGACTGTATAACTGCCATATTTTGAGCCTATTCTTTTCTAGTACATTTTAAACAAGGAAGTCTAACCTGGTACAGCAGATTAGTAAGTCCTGCAGTCACACTTGGCAATAAGCAGGCAGTGCTCACCCCGGAGAAGCAGCGCAGGAGCTTGGGAGATTCCGCACAGTTCTCACAAAGTCTCATCCAAACAGCAAGACCCCTCAGGCTCTGCCGATGCTTCCCAAAGGGAGCAGCAGAAGCCCACCCTGTGATGCATTCAGGATGAGACTACAGAAAAGGCAGGGAAACAAAATGTACAAGCTTGAGGGAATTTGGTAAGATGGCTTAGTGGATTTGCCTCATTTTTCATTTCTGGAGTTCTGAACTGTTGCGTGACTGCACATAGAAGCTTTGCTTTTCATGTCCTGCAGCACTACGTATGGTACAAAAAAAAAAAAAAAAAAAAAAATCACAGCATGTCTCGTTAGAGTAGCTTACGGCATACATTAATAAATGCTCCCATGACAGACCAGTATTTCTCTCTAGCTTCATTTTAGGTATATGAAGAAACACATGGTACCTGAAATAAGTGAGAGCTTCTAGACCTGCATACAATCAAGGCTGATGGTCAGTGGTCACAAAAATTGAAGTACGGTATCTTTTGTAACCAAGGCACAAAATATTATGGAGGTGATTTTATTACTGACAATAATACATACTAAAAAAAAAGCAGCTCAGTTTGATTTCCAGATCTAGGCTGAATATGAGAATCTGACAGGTAAAATTATTATCTTATAGATGGGCACACCGATAAAAAATATTGAGGGGGAAAAAAGACTAAATCATGCTGTGTCATTTTTAAATGTTTATTTTAACACACGGAAGGAGTAGATCTGAAGGCACTTACGCAAGATGTCAATTAAGGAAAATACGAAGGCTCTAAGACCCACTCTAGTCTGAGACTGAGAACAATCATCATCTAGCGCTTGTCCCCGTGTCCTTTTTTGTTTGCTATTACTGAATTGTGCTGGTTCTCAGCTAAAATGAATTCCAAGCTACATACTTCCATCTTCTGTTTAATAAAACTATTTGACAATCTTTTTTCTTTGACTGCTTGTTGCTCTCCTGGTCCACTGATCCCATTGCTCCACTATCACAAGCTAGTTGTTCCCTGCATCTTAGCAGCCCCTGCTACTAAGCGACTACTTGAGATAAAGGGTGTTTTTCTGACTCAGGCTAGAAGGAACAAGTTGTCACAGTGTTCCCTGGGGCACTATGAAGGCATATGCCTGGCATGGTGGAGAGTACTGAACAACTGATGGAAGATTGGGAGAAATACCTCTGGCTTTGCCATGGCAGCCTCTCCCATGAACCCCCCAGCCATGACACACAAAAGGGTTGGAGACACGCACAAACTGTCACCCAGTAAGAGCAATGATGGGGGACCACACTGCTGGATGACATCTCACCACTATTTCTGCACTATAGCATGGCAAAGAGATGCATATAAATGTACCAAATTTTACAGGCAAATCATAAACCCAGGAGGAATCCATGACCTTACTTTTGAAGTCCTACAATCCCCTGTCTATTCCCCATAATTTATCTAGTGTTTTGTCTTAACATGGAAATAAGCGGGCCATTTACCTGTTATGAACAGGTATATTGCAGGACTAATTGACAGGGCTTTAAG
>VWZK01021355.1:0-16532 GCA_013396935.1 Baryphthengus martii
ATATTATAACTTGGCTCATATGGGCTGTGTTTGACAATATTTTGTTACAAGACTGGAACATGGAAACGGGAAAAGTCAATTCAAGTATCTGTAGAGCTCAATGACTTTTCTGTTAAACTCATCCATAGATGAGACTTTTCTTATTTGGAGTTTTGTAACAAAAATCTTTTGATTAAACATAGACTTACAAACAGATTTCATTTTATTTATTTTAGTTTAGTTTAGTTTAGTTTAGTTTAGTTTCATTTAACAAACCTTTCAACAAACCTGGGCTAATGTTCTAGCCTAATAAATGGTTTCGGATGGAAAAATGTGGTTTCACAGGAGTAGATCTGTAATCAGGCAAAACTTGGTCATTTGGCTTACAGTTTCATGGTTTGTTTCACCTTAAGTCTTTAAGTAAATCTCCAAGGATGCCAGTTATATGAATTGAAACTTAAAATGTTCATACAAAGCCCACCGCAGTAAAATTGCTTTAGTTTTAGGGCAACCCTGCGGAGGAGTGGGGGGAAGATATTTTAATAGAGTTTATAGAGTTAATAGAGTCTGTGTGGAATTTTGAACTCTGGTGCTTGTTGTTTATTCATTTTTAAGCATCCATCAAGGACAGACTTGGCTCATGACCTGAAGTAAAACCAGTGTTAGTAGGATTTTGTGGTTCTCATCACCTAGAAGGTCACAGCTACTTAGAACACAGCTTGGAATTTTCAGAATGGCAGATCAAAACATATGATTTTGGGGGGGTTACTCACATGAATAATAGTTATGAGAATGATCATGTATATAAAACTGGATAGGATATCATAGCTGGGAATGATGGTATTATTTTAATACCCATACCCTCAAAATAATTTAAATACTGAAGTAGGAAATACTATTAAAAAAAGCCTTTAAAATTAGCATTAGATACACGTTATCTGATATATACCCACGTTAAAAATAGAAATTGTACTTGAAATGTTGCTTAAAAGCAACACGTCGCTGCTACTTTCTCACTTAAGAAGCAAGTAATGCCAAAATACAAGACACTTGAAGAAAAGGTCACCCAGTTTCTCAAACTGTTTATTTAAAACATCGGAGTACTTAATATTGTCATATCTAGCATATTTTCTGCAAGAAATAAATAGAATCACAGAATTACAGAATCATTATCGTTCGAAGAGACTTTCAAGATGATCAAGTCCAACCATTGTCTAACTTTACCAGGGCCACTATTACACCATATCCTTAAGTATCATATCTATACAGCTTTTTAAGTACATCCAGGGATGTCAATTCAACCACTTCTCTAGGCGCTCCATTCCAGTCTTTGGTAACGCTTTCGGTATAGAATTTTTTCCTAATGTCCAACCTAAACTTCCCCTGGCACAACTTGATGCCATTTCTCCTTGTCCTATCAGTTGCGAATTGTGAGGAGACCAGCATCCACCTCTCTACAACATCCTTTCAGATAGTTGTAGAGAGTGAGGACTCCCCTCAACCTCTTTTTCTTCAGACTAAAGAAGTCCAGCTCCCTCAACCACTCCTCATAAGACTTAGCCTCAAAATCCTTCACCAGCTTTCTTGCCCTTCTCTGGACTCGCTCCAGCACATCAATGTCCTTCTTATACTGTGGCACCCAAAACTGAGCACATTTTTCAAGGTGCAGCCTCACCAGTGCTGAGTACAGTAAGATAATCACTTCTCTAGTCCTACTGGCCACACTATTCCTGATGCAGGCCAGGATGCTATTGGCCTTCTTGGCCACCTGGGCACACTGCTGGGTCATGTTCAGCAGCTGTCGATCAACAACTTCAGGTGCCTTTCTGGTGGGCTGCTTTCCAGCCACTCCTCTCCAAGCCTGTAGTGTTGTGGCTCGAGTGACAAACTCAGCACTTGGCCTTGTTGAAGCCCATACGATTGGCCTCAGCCCATCGTTCCAGCCTGTCCAGGTCCCTCTGAAGAGATTTCCTACCCCTAAGCAGATCAACACTCTCATCTAACTTTGTGTCATCTGCAAACTTACTGAGGGTCCTCTTAATCTCTTCATCAAGATTGTTGATAAAGATATTAAACAGGAGTGGTCTCAGCACAGAGCCGTGGGGAACACCACTTGTGACCAGTCACCCACTAGTTTTAACTCCATTCACCACCGCTCTCTGGGCCTGGCCATCTAACCTGTGCATGATCCAGCAGAGTGTACACCTGTCCAGGCCTAGGGCAGCCATTTTTTTCATAAAGATATTGCGGGGAACAGTATCAAAGGCTTTGCTGAAGTCCAGGTAAACAGCACGCACAGTCTTTCCCTCATCCACCAAGCAAGTCAGCTTGTCACAGAAAGAGATGAGGTTTGTTAAGCAGGACCTGCCCTTCATGAACCCTTGCTGATTGAACCAGATTGTCCTGTAAATGATACATTATGGCACTCAAGATAATTTCTTCCATGCCCTTTCTTGGCACCAAGGTCAGACTGACAGGTCTGTAGTTTTCCAAATCCTCCTTCTGCCTCTTTTTGTAGAAGGGCACCACATCTGCTAATCTGCAGTCAATCAGAAACTCCCCCATTAGCCAGGACTGGTGATAAATCATGAGGAGTGGCTTGGTGAGCATATCTGCCAGCTCCTTCAGCACTCTGGAGTGTAACACATCTGGTCCCATACACTTGTGTATGTAAACAGCATTGATCTAGGAACACAGGAAGATAAATAACTTTCCGGGTAAGAGACAGGAAGCAGTGTTAGATGTGAGGATTTAAAAAAAAAAACAACAACAACAAACAAACAAATTGCGTTGAGATCTGTTCTTATCAGACTTCTATGAGTGAAGCTGTAATGCACGTATGTGCGTTAGAATGAGCAGTCAGGGATGAAAACTGAGTGCAGAGCAGGGGAAAAGTTACATAACCATATGAAAAATGAGAAGAGAACTGGATTGCTAAAAAACAAAATGAACAAGAAGAAATGTAGCTTTTTGAAGTCTTCTTTCATTAAAAAAATTCTTCCAGATGCCTTTCATAACTCTACCCTTAATATTTCAATCCTGAAGTAAATACTGTTGTTGAGGTAGAGGTTTCCTACCAGTGCTAACCTAACAAAGGTCTCAGTATCCTTAGCACTGGCCACAGTCTTTTCCATTCAGGTCAATCTGCAAGCCAGGGAAGTTTTCCTGCTGAAGTTATTGAGTAACAACTTGAGGTTATTATTAGATTCAACAGTTGTGAACATGTTTACTCCTCCACAAGAAGCTATTATCTCCTGATCACTTCCTGTCCCTGACAAAAAAGGGGCTGGATGACCAGAATTCAAAATCCCTACATCCAAACCCCACCTACCATTACCACAGCTTGTGAAAGCAAGTTCTACAGTTCCTTCTAACAGCACTGAAGAGGAGAAAGAACAGAGTGTTAATCCTTCCTTCTCTCCTCTACTTGGAGAGCTGGGTATTGGCAATATTGTAAACTCAGATACATTTACAAAATGACTTATTTCTATTATTTAAGTAACTCAGAATTATAAAGAATGCCTGAGCTCTGCAGATATATATAAAAATATTGCCAGAGGCAGGAATCACTTCTGCAGTATCACCGTATCACTGCTTCACTGCTTCGCCGCACATAAACCTTATTTCCAATTAGTCTGAGCTCCCTGAGAATCAATTGGAGACTGTGTAAACATTCTAAACACATACTGTGCATGCCACTTCAAGTTTACCACTAGCACTTTAGTATATTTCTATCAATTATTCCCAGGAAATAGGCCATATTGCACCAAAGTCATGGTTTAACACTGTTGTATTTTTTTTTCTCCAATCATCAAATATTTAAGAAAGAGCACAGGCAAATCTATAGATAAACTATTTGCTTTATTTCTTGCTTTTTATAAAAAAAAAATACAGCACAAGAAAAGTAATATTAGCAATCTGATTACTAAGGAAGAATAAAAATTTAACACTTTGGTGCCTACTTGTGAGCAATTACATGTACATGACATGCTTCAAGACTCATTCACAATTAAAACAGCAGCCCAAAAGCTTACTAAGGTTATCTAGATGCTTTCATTCCCCACAATACCACAGGTATCGCTGGCTTCCCTAGCAGGTCTAAAGTCTTCATTCCATGTAAGCAATAAAACCAGGGCGGATCTTTTCCCCATAATCTTTAGAATTCAGTCTATCTGTTAAATTCTCCCTCGAAAAGATTACCTGAGAAAAAATTCAAAGAGATAAAATCGCTCTGCTAAGGGGTACAGTCTTACTTTAATGACAGAGAACAATACCTGTAACTTCCCAGGTGTTTTAATCATATTCAGCTCTGGGAGCTTGCACCTTTCAGCTCTTAAATTGTAACTCAGTAGATGTTAACACGTATTATTTTCTTACTCAAAATTCTTGTGGATCCTCATACCCTGATTAACCTGGAGCATGCTAGATATCTCACTCAAAAGGTGAGGAAAAAGGAATAACATGTAAGCAAACATCATATAGTTAGGTGTAAAACAACAACAACAAAAAATCAGCCTATGTAGAAAAGCATCCAAGGATGTTACTTGAATGAGTTATTTACTCTGGTTTTCTTTCGTGTTAAAGAAAATTAATATATAAACTCTATGTATAGGGTATATTACTGAACTCTTTCTGTAGAACCAATGAAGTTGGCTTTTACGTTGCTTATTGAGTGAATTTCTGTACTTCTAATGAAATTTTGGTAAATCTAGGAACAGCGAACTTTTCATATCAGAGCTGATGGAAAGAACAGCTAAGAAAGTTGACAGAACAACACGCTTCCAAAGGTATCGACAGGAACATGAAAGGAAATTCTTTTGAAACTACTCTGGAATGCCTCCTTTCTGAAATTTCATATTTTCTTTTTTATATTTTGATCACTGGAAAAAATGGTATTGGAGAAGACTTACCTTTGTGATACAGTGATGCTGTTACTAAATATATCAATAGTTCAAGTCTTTAAAAGGATTTTTTAATCAATTCTACTGACTTCTAAAAGCATAATTTTAGAAATGTCAGTAATCAACTTACTATTCAGCTTTTTTGTTTCACTTACATTCATCATATCTCACCATGATTTTGAATGGCTTCCCTTTCTTCTATTCCTATATAAAACCTGCTAAAGAAGTACCATTTCAACTCCCCAGCTCAATTAATTGTGTAGAAATAGATGTGTTTCACACAGTGTCAGAGTTTGGCAATATTTTGACTCAACTTTTAACCACCCTGGGGAATGCAGTGATGAAGAGTTGACAACAATATTCTGTTCAGTTTTCAACAGAAAATAATGTGCATCTGGTTGTGGGGTACCCTTCCATGCAAACCCCTGGAAACAAAACCTGTGGTTGGCCTTCACAGCAGCAATTGTGGGTTTTTTGGGGGTTTGTTGTGGTTTTTCTTTCTTTTCATTTTCTGCACCCCTCCCCTCCATAAGTTTCTGGAGGCACAAAATCAGAGTTTTGAACTCACTCCAGTCTAACTTTGTCTTGACCCTTCCTTCATCTCAAAATAGACAAGAAAAATACATGTATTTAAATGATTAACTGTTAAAAAAAATGATGTCAATATTCTTTAGTGTTAATTGATGTCTGAGTATCAGAACAAATACAATGAAAAAGGAAAATGAAGCCATAATAGTATTCATTGTTTTGTGTTAGACTTCATCCCATAAAACACTGAAGATTTCTATGGAGTAGAACCCTCCATTCATTTGTAGTTAGGCAACTAAAACAAGATATGAGCAGGTTTTATTTTTACTGGGAGCAAGGCAATTGAAAATTATTATCTACATTACAGTAAACATAGGCTTAGAGACAAAAGCACCACAGTGAATTACTTTTTATTTTCAGCAATCAGAACAAGAATTTATCCAAGATCTTTCTCCTTTACACTGTCTTAATCCTTCTGTCTACTTTCCTTTTATCCCTTTTATATCTTTGATGCTAACAAGAACAACTTTTTTTTTGTTTGTTTGCACAGATAGAGAGCATCATGTGCCTCGTCAGGAGATGTGACAAAGACCTCCTCTTCAGGATGTGGGAGTTGTTGTTATATGACATGTCTAACTAATCTGATAGCTTCCTATGATGATGCGACTGGATGGATAGATGAGAGGAGGGAAGTGGGTGTTGTCTACCTTGACTGCATCAAGGCTTTCAACACCATCTCCCATAGCATCCTCGTAGGCAACCTAAGAAGTATGAGTTAGATGAATGGACTGTGGGGTGGATTGAAAACTAGCTGGAAGATAGAGCTCAAAGTGTTGTGATTAGTGGCACACGGTCTAGTTGGAGGTCCATAAAAAGTGGTGTTCTCCACGTGTAAGTACTGGATCCAGTCTGGTTCACTATATTAATCAATGACTTAGATGAAGGGATAGAGTACACCCTCAGCAAGTTTACTGATGTCACAAAACTGGGAGAGGTGGCTGACACACTAGGAGGTTATGCTGCTACTCAGTGAGACCTGGACAGGCTAGAGAGTCAGGCAGAGAGAAATTGTATGACATTCAACAAAGGCAAGTGTAGAGTCCTGCTCCTAGGGAAGACTAATCCCATGTACAGGTTAGGGGCTGATGTGCTGGAAAGCAACTCTGTGAAAAAAGACCTGGGAGTCCTGATGCACAACAGGATGACCATGAGCCAGCAACGTGCCCTTGTGACCAAGAAGGCCAATGTCATCCTGGGGTGCATTAAGAAGAGTATGACCAGTAGGTCAAGGGAGGTTCTCCTTGCCCTTTACTCTGCCCAGGTAAGTCTGCCTGTTCCAATGCTTTATAATTCTTTCAGGGAAGAAATTTTTCCAATATCCAACCTAAACCTCCCCAGGCGCAACTCTCATCCTGTAACTTGTTCCTTGGGAGAAAAGATCAACACCCGCCTGGCTACATCCTCCTTTCAGGTACTTGTAAAGAGCAATAGGGTCTGTCCTAAGCCTTCTTTTCTCCAGGTTAAACAATTTGTGCTGTAGATCCTTCACAAGCTTTGTTGCCCTTCTTTGGACACTCTATGGCACCTCAATGTTCTTCTTGTAGTGAAGGGCCCAAAACAGAACACAGCATTCGAGGTACAGTCTCACCTATACTGAGTACAGAGGTACAATCACTTCCCTGTTTCTATGGAACAGACCACACTATTTCTAATACAAATCAGGATGCCATTGGCTGCCTTTGCCACCTGAGCACACTGCTGGCTCATACGCACCCAGCTGTCAAACAACTCACCCAGATCCTTTTCCACTAGACAGCTTTCCAGCTGCTCTTCTCCAAGCCTGTAGTGTTGTACAGGGTTGTTGTGATTCAAGTGCAAGACCTGACACTTGGCCTTGTTGAACCTCATACCATTGGCCTGAGTTCAGGTTAGTCAAGCAGGACATGCCTTTCATAAACCTGTGCTAATTGGGCCTGATCAGCTGGTTGTCCTGTATATGCTTTGTGATGGCATTCAAAATGATCTGCTCCATAATTTTCCCTGACTCTAAGGTCAGAATGTAGCTCCTTTGATCCTTCTTCTGGCCCTTCTTTTAGATAAAATGCCAGATTTGCTAAACTCCAGTAAACTGGGACCTCTTCAGTTAGCCAAGACTGATGATAAATGACTGGAAGTAGCTTGATGAGTACTTCTGCCAGTGCTGTCAGGATCCTTGGGTGTATTCCATCCGACCCCATAAGCTTGTGTATGTCATTTTTAATTTTAGTCTACGGTAGACATATTTTGAAAAAAAATAAAAGAAAAATATCAAATGCATGAGGGTTGGTTTTATTTTTAAAATATACATAGCTTAAAACAAAAACCAAAGAGTAAACAATAACAAAAAGGCTTTAGATAGAAAAAAAGAAATTTCCAAAAAGACTTCAAAATATATGTTTCAATTACATTAGACCAGTTACTCTGCTGTTGTCTGATGGAGTCTTAAATAAGTAGTTTCCCAAATATTTATATCTCAGTTGGAATTGTGAATTTTAAAAGATGAACTTCATATAAACAAAAAAAGTGCTATAATATAGTAAAATAATAATAAAAACAGAAAAAATAACAAGGAGGTGTCTATATACTTCACATTTAACCTGACCTTTCAATGTAAATCACAAATCATTAACTTAGAAAACATGACTGCAGATTACAGTGGTATGAACGGGAGGTAATGTGCTTAGCAAGGAATTCAGCTTATTTGCTTCCTGCTACAAGACTATTTCTGCTATCAAAGCTGATCAGATAGTAATTAAAAGAACAATTCATCTACAGTATAGTACAAATCTTTTGTACTGTGAACAGTATGTAGTTGGGGTTTTTTTCTTAAGAGAAGGCAATGTATAACATATGTGGTTACGCTTAAAATAGGAATACTACTGAGAAGATTCTCTCTTATAGTAGTTTTGTTGCAGTAACAAGCATAGTAAATGCAGCAGTGTCTATCGCCTTTTCTAGTGCAGCTCATCAATGCCTCAAGTTGTGACGTTTCCTTTAGTCCTGCCGGAAAATGTTGATTTTTTAATTACTTTGGTATGAAACTTTCAGGTTTGTGGGAGTTGCATGGCAATCAGATTTCTGTTAAATTATTATACAACATACATCTCTGAGATGTACAGACAGCTGTATTACTAAATGAGACTTAAAGACATTTCATTACAAAGAACATAAAGTTTCCATAGTGTATATTATAGTTCTCAGAAGAAAATCAGATCAAAGAGTCACATCAACTGAAAATGTTGTATTAAATGATTGTTTATAAGAAGCCTTTTAACGCTATCTCTGCAACAAGAAATAATACAAGGTTGAATGGCTGTAGAGACATATTGCAGACTAAGTGCAGACAATTTATTTGCTGTAACCCTGCATTCCTGTAATGTTTCTCTGTGTGCCCTTCAGAGTAAAGTGGAAACACAAACAGGAAAGTGACTTATTTTGTGATAAATGAGTGTGTCTAAAAACATGAGACAGTGCAAACAGCCAAAATAAGTGATCCAGGCCTGTTGAGCACATGAAAGAAAATGAGAGAGTTTCTTTATAATGCTAACTTAATCAGAGTTTTGGTTCCAATAGTCACAGAAGCCAATGGCTGAGATGAAGATAGCATGCTGTTATTTCTGCTTAGAATAAGTTACTCAAAGGAAAGAGAGATGCTCCTATTCACAATGTAGCTTTAGGTTTCACAAGTTTTAAATAAAAATATAGTATCCATTACTGTATATCTGATCCACTAGTGTTCCTGTTCTTACTATATTGATGCTAATCTCTACTATCATAAAGGTCTTCCTGTTCCTTCACGTTAGCTTTGCTGAAGAGTCAGATTTAATAAAAGAGGGTTAGCAGAAGCAGTAAGGATTATCGCTGCAGTGAAGGATCTTGTAAAGCACAATGGGAAGTCTGATCTGCCTTATTCTCTTTATTCTTTAGGTTTTATATTATATAATATCTTCATCCTTTTCTTTCTACAAATATTTATCTATATCGATAACTGTTTGCTTTTGGATATAAAAATCACATGATGAATTCATAACCACTTGTCAATAATTGACATCCAATTACTTTTAGAAGGAAAATATCTCTATTTCTTCTTCTATTGATAGATATCTGTGGCTTTACCAGTATGTTTTGATGACCAGGGCTCTCTGAGAAAATATGGAAGCACTATAGAGCAGGTAGGTGACAAGAGACTCAACACTCTAAGTAGCTTATATTTTGCTGCATTGTGTTGAGATACCAATGTGACAGTGATGTTCATAATGACAGGTTACAACTTGTGACACAGAACATAGCACAGACCCTTCCTTTGTGGTCCACCTTTCCCAATTATTTTATTGAAACGTATCCAAATGAATCTCAATGTGTTTATGGCACATGTTATACGCAGCAGATTCTTTATGTTAGTAAATCGGAGGCCTTCTGAAAGTTCTATATTGACAATTTCTCTTTCTCAAAGGGCAGAAGACATTGTCATTCTCGATGCTTGCAGTCTTCAATGACAGAATGAGCCAATGATATGACTACTTGAATTGGTTAGAAATAAACACAAAATGAGGTGAAAATTTCCTCAGAATTGCAGTGCAAACGATTTTGCCATGTGACAGATACATAAAGAGACACTACAAGACTTTGGGGAGAATTTCTAAACCATCTATGGGACAGTCAGTCATAGCTTCCAAAGCTCTGCAAAAGGATCAGAATCAGTACCAGCAGGTTCCTGAAACATTTGATGCCCAACACAATGGAAGGCATTCATCATATTTCCAGAACAAATTGTTTTGGAGCTAATAATACTCTTCCAGCTCTTTAGTGTTTACTGGTTTCCACTTAGGAATCACTGAAGTTACAGACACACCTGTAATCAAACCTGATTTTCAAATGGAGCTGTCACCCTATGCTGGAGATACTAAGGAATCTCTTCATCTATACTTCATGTTACAGAAAATGCACATAATTAATTAGCTAAACCCAATACTAGATTCTTATTCGGTCAAAGGAACATGAAGGAATACAAATAGGATAAGCCTGTTTTCAAGTTTGGCTAGGGTAGGATTTAATTTTGTTTTGATGATGTGGTCAGGACATTGCTAATCGTCATAAGCATTGTTTTATGAAGCTGGATACAAGAAAAGACAGGAACATATTGAATATGCATTTCAATATTAACAGGGATGTAACACTGTAGATAAAAACATCTCTGACTGGATGAAAATGGTTTATCTCAGGATGCCTGTGTGTGTGTGCGTGTAGGAATTCTAATGTATTTGTTTACATACATACATACATTATTTGAATAATTTTTCATGTTCAAATTATTTAATTTCAAAAAATAATGAGAATCATCCACTGAAGGAACATAATTGTCCCAGAGATGTTCAAAGTAAAAGTGATGTGCCTCCTAAACAATCATCTGACACCATACTGTTGTGTAAAATATTAAAGCTTAAATTTCTTGTTGAAATAATTTTCTGAACTGCGTGTATGAAGCACTCCTTTGGCAGTTTGCCTTTCCAAAATTTATGGATTTGGTACGTGAATACAAAAAATCCCTGATTTGTCTGTTGAAAAACTTATTGATTTAGATAAGTCTTCCTCTATTTTCTGTTTGGGATAATGTAGTATCAATTTAGTAGCCTGTATAAACTGTTTCATCTGTTATTGAAGTTCAATGAAACCTTTCTGGAAAGACAACTTCTTCTATTGTAATTAGGCCACTAGGGTTAAAAAGTTTGACAGGAAGCTATATTAAACTAAAAGACATCATAGGCTTGTTAGGAACAGTGCATCATAACCAAATAAATGAAAATTAATCTAACAGGAGTGGAAAGAATAGCATATACACTATGGAAAGCCTAAATTTCAGGGGGAAAAAAAGGGAAGGGGTTCTTGTGGTATTTGCTGTCTATCCTTCTTCTTTCCCATATGATTTTCCTTTCTCAGCTCTATATCTCTGCTTAGCACAATACCAACTAAGAATGGAATGAATTTGCACATCCTTCCACATGGCATACCTGCCTCTACAGAATACTGAAGTTTGGAGTGGTGCGTTTGGGGTCTGCATCTGAACTGGCACCTATAACAAGATAAGGTCCTGTTCAGGTGGTTCCACAGGCATTTTCACTTCATCAGGAGTGTCAAAAATAAGCACAGTAAGAGTTTATGGGGATCATCTTTCTCCAGCATGTCACTAGGTCCTCCTTCTACCACCCATACTCTGCCTGTTACAGTAACTATTCTTGAAAGTTGGCTTCTCTTTGCTGTAGCATTGTCAGCAGGTTGTCCCAGTTTCAGCATTCACAAATTCAGAGAAGAGGGATAGATCATGTGGACTTGCCTCTCACGATCTCAACATATTTTGTCCCTAAAAATCCAGCCAAAAAAGGAAGTGATCTCTCTCCTGTCAAGACAAATTAGCAAGAGCTGCTCACACTTACAATGAGTCAAGAGTTAAAGTACCTCAGTGGCCTTTGAAATTCTGATCTACATTTTAATTTATCACTGACATAGATGAATGTATATATAAAAAATGTTTTGGAACACCACCTGTATGACAATGCAAGATATTACAGTCATTGAGGGAGTCCTACAATATGTTTAGAGTGGCACATTTTTTTAATCATATGCTTCCTGGGTGTGCTTATTTTTCCCTCTGCTTCAGTGCCATATTTCAAAGCAATGATGAGATGTAATCACCAAGGATTATCACATTATCCCTCTATATTTCCCACATTAAATTTCCACTGAGGGCTGGAGCACTTCTCCTATGAGGACAGGTTGAGGAAGTTGGGTCTGTTCAGCCTGGAGAAGCGAAGGTTCCACGGAGACCTTATAGTGGCCTTCCAGTACCTGAAGGGAGCCTACAGGAAAGCTGGAGAGGGACTTTTTATAAGGACATGTGGTGATAGAACAAGGGGTAATAGTTTGGAAATAGAGCAGGGTAGAGTTAGATTAGAGATTAGGAAGAAGTTCTTTACTCTAAGGGTGGTGAGACACTGAAATAGGTTGCTCAAAGAAGTTATAGATGCTTCATGTTTAAGACCAAGATGGATGAGGCTCTGGGAAACCTATTCTAGTGGTAGGTGTCCCTGCCCATGGCAGGGGAGCTGGAACTAGATGATCTTCAAGGTCCCTTCCAACTCAAATCATTCTGTGATTCTGTGATTCTATGCTTCTATGAATTCATAGGCAGATTTTGAGATTTAGATCAATTCAAGGGCTCATCCCAATAGGCAGGCTAGATGCTCTGTTCTAGAAGATAAATGGCTTAATAGATTACACCTGACGAGGCAACTTCATTTAGTCTCAGTGCCAGAATCTCTTTACTAAAGAGTCCTCTCAGACTACACAATGCAGAAGGGATGTCCTGGCATGACTATTGTAGTATCAGGTATTTTAACAATAGTCATGGCCTGAGGTGACACAAAAGTAGCTTTCTCGTTTCTTTTTCCCTGTATATAAAATCCTTGTCATACGAGAGAGACGTACGGAAACAAGGCACTCAGACTAGTGACATAATTTACTTCATGCTCCTTGTGAAAAGAAGGTATAGAACTAAGCCAGAGGTTCCTCCTATAAAGAAATGTCCTTGTCCTGAATATCCTTCTGGGGCTATAATGTGATAAAAATCAAGCTTCAGCGGTGAGTTGACTGTATGATGAAATTATGGTTCTTACCAGTATTTATCAAATTGAGACCTTATTTTTCTGACTATGCTCCTCTACAGGTCTTGGATAAATTGACTGCAGTTATGGACATGAGAGATGCTTCAAGAACTTTGCAGTAGTCTGAAAAACAAATGAAAGATATAAAAAAGAAGAAATGGAACAGAGCAAAAGTAGACTAGGCTAAGAGCTGCTTCATGGAAAGGTGGTCTGTAGGAGGACTATCAACTCAGTAGTTTCAGAATAAATAGTGAGCAGAGGTCCAGAACTGGCCTTTGGCTTGTATTTTTCTGCCTTTAGAGATGGATAGGCAATGCTTAAAAATACACAGCAAATGTAAGCTCAGATATGGGCAAAGGCATATACCTAACTGTCATTGTAGACATCCTGTGACAATTCAGACATACTTATGTATTCTTTCCAAACACATATTGCTTTGATTATGGGACTCACTTTGCATGTAATGCTACTAATACTTAAACTTGTGAAATTGCTTAAGAAAAAAATCAAGAGATTTCTGAAATGGTTGCTTGTGAAGAAGCAAACTCTTTAACAGAGCATTATAGAATGGAAATTAAAATTATACTTAATTGGAAAAAAATAACTTTTCTTTGAAATGCCTGGATAGGAAGAACCGTTTTGTTATTGTTCTATGTAAAGAAAAAAAAAAAATCAAAAAAATTCTTGACACATTTATGAGTTTTTTACAGTATTTTATGCACTCCGGCAAAACAATCTGGTAGATACCAAGACAGTGAACAAATCTGTTGGAGGAAAGGGTATCTTGTGTTGAAAAAATTCAGTGTTTTCAGAGCTATTTTCCTTAATGAGAACGAACATCTAAAACTGGTATTAATACATTTATGGCAGGGATTCTAAGATATGACTTGTCAAATAATAGCAAATACTGTAAACATAATTTTGAGTAATATGCCTTGATCTCTGAAAATTTGTGTGCAACTACTCTCTGTGCTTTTCTATAGGACAGATTCCTGTGATTAGGATGTAAAATCCTAATTGCATCATTTCTGAATGAATAATTCAAAACTAAATTCATCTGGAAAATTAATCTGTCTTCCAAGAAAGTAACTCTATAAGCCATAACAAAATGATTGATGAATACTGAGAAAATACATAGATTTTATACACTAAAAAAGAAAAAAAAGTTGCTCTTTTGCTAAAAAGTGAAAATGTGGGTAATAAAAATGGCATGAAAATTTAGAAAGCAACAGTGGTTTTGTTCTGTTTTGCTTGGTCTTTTTACTAGAGAAAACAAAACTTCAAAAATATATTTCGTTCTGTGTTTAAATGAGGCTTTTGCATTATATTACAGATTTAATTTTTAGCTAGTAGCTGTATCTATTTAAGCTTCAATAATTTTTTTCTTCTTTTTTTTTTTTCCTCCTTCAAAACATACTTAATTAATAATTATGGCTTTTCATGGCTAAATTAAGCCCTAGGAACTTCCATCTTCCATCTGCTAAAAAGCTCACTTCAGTGAGCTCATTTCATAGTACTATGTTTACAAGCATTTTTAGAAAGATCAATCTTCATATTAATCTATTCTCTAAGAAAGTCTCACATTTTCTTTTTTTCTTGTGTCATGCTTTTGTAGATCCTTCTACAATAACTTGTGTTAGAGAGTAACCGCACTTTTTACTCTCTCAAAAGAAACCAGATCTCAGGGAAAGATGAATCCTGCTTTGTGTGGGATGTGCTATTTCTCTCTACATTCTTCTCTCGTGAATAATGCAGAGCTGTCATCCCCTCTCTTATGTACCATTTTTGCCTTTCCCATTTGCCTAATCAAACTATGAAAGAAACAGTTCTATACAGTTTCTCAACAATGGCTGTTTCTGAATGATGGTTCGTTTTGCTGCTTCATGGGAGAAATGCATTTTCAGGACCATTTCTTTCTTCCTTCCTTCTTGGATACTTTTCTAATTTGCTGCGTATATTATGTTTAAGTGAAAAACATAGACATCACAATAAAAATGAGCACTACCAAACACAAGAGAGGAAGAAAATGTTATAATTCATCCTACATTTTTGGACTCGGCACAAGGGCCGTTTGACCAAAGTCTCTTCTATGGAACTGCGTCAGCTTTTCTTTTACACCCCATCCATGCTTTGTAAAGTATGTATTTGACAGTATGGGAAATATTTTCTTAAGAGCGTTCTTAATTATATCCGCTCTGGGGACTTATCTTTTAAAAATGGTATTTATTTATAGCTGATTCCCACATACTAAGCATTTTGAATACATTTTCTTCAAAAGAAAAAGGAGAGTAAAAAATCACAAGAAACCAAATCTAGAATTACTAAGTAAACAACCTTTTACTTCTTGCACTCTTTTGAGGAGAAAAAAACACAGTACCATCTCAACAAATTAACCAATTCCAATTTATAAAATAATAAAATATAATACCAGAATAATAAAAACTCTCTCCTCCATAGTGCACCTGTCCTGGACTTGCAGGTGGGTTCTTCTGTGTGTTACAGTAATTGTAGCAGACAACAGTCAGGGATATTAGATACATCTTGTCCCTTCCACTTGTAACCACTCCACACCCCTCACATATTAGGCCTTGTATAACTAACCATAAAATATACAAACACTGGAAGCCCACAAAGACAATCTATATAAAAAATCTTCACAGATTAATTCTGAAGATGTTATTTATTTTGAAATATTGATGTATGTAAGGTATGAAAAAAAAAAAGTATGAATGCCTACAAAATTATCTGTCATAAAAGCTTTGCGTAGTTGACAAAGTAGCTATAATTGAAATTGCATCTGTGTGGCATGCATGTATGATATAACTCTTTAATATTAAACTAAATGCATATATTTGAAAAAATACTTGTCATATGGACTAGAATTGTGACATACTTGGAATGACAATGTGGTGCTATAATATAATATAACTCAGGGCTCAGTTTTGGGACCAGTCTTGTTTAATATCTTTATCAATGACCTGGATGAGGCAATCGAATGCACCCTCAGTAAATTTGCAATGACACGAAACTCAGCTTGAGCGTAGGAAGGCTCTGCAGAGGGATTTGGACAGGCTGGAGCGATGGGCTGAGGTCAATTGTATGAAGTTTAACAAGGCCAAGTGCCGGGTCATGCACTTTGGTCACAACAACCCCCAGCAGCACTATGGGCTTGAGGAAGAGTGGCTGGAGAGCTGCCTGGCAGAAAAGGACCTCGGGGTGTTGGTTGACAGCCAGCTGAACATGAGCCAGCAGTGTGCCTAGGTGGCCAAGAAGGCCAACGGCATCCTGGCCTGGATCAGAAATGGTGNGGCCTGGATCAGAAATGGTGTGACCAGCAGGAGTAGGGAGGTGATTGTGTCCTTGTACTCGGCACCTTGAGTACTGTGTCCAGTTTTTGTCACCACAGGATAAGAAGGACAGTGAGGTG
>VWZK01021356.1:0-19567 GCA_013396935.1 Baryphthengus martii
CTTTCCAACCATAGTGAATCTATGATTCTGTGATTCTATAATATCTAATACAATAGTGTATCTGATATTACTTGTAATTAATATCTGCTAATAAGCAGATATAACCTAGTTATAGCTAATACCATATCTATATATTCATGTTTAATTATTGTTAAGAATCAATAATATATCTCAATATCTAATATAATAGTGTATATGATATTAGTTGTAATTAATGTCTGTTAATAAGCAGATATAATCTAGTTATAACTAATAATGCATTTTTATATTCATGCTTAATTATTATTAATTGTTAATCATATACCGCAATACCTAACGTAATAGTGTATCTAATATCAGTTTGACATCCAACACTGGATCTTGCAGGCTCTGGAGCAACCAAAAAAAAATAGACTATAGAATAAATTAGGAAATGCCTTTCCCATTCCACACTTTTTTTCTTCCAGATATTGCATATTTTTAATGTCAAATTTATCAATTTGCTTTTGATACTGGCCTGATTATAATAAATAACTTACTGTATAGTGTAGATATATATAGAATATAGTGTGTATACGTATATAATATACAAGCTGCACTTTTTTATTTGGAGAACGTTTAAAGACACAAATTGGAAGGAACACCAGTAATGCACAGTTAGCAATGAAGATGGCAGCAGCTGCTAAAATCCCCAACAAAGGCTACTGACATAGGAAAGCAGGCTGCTGGAAGAGAACCCCATCACTGGATCTACTTGCTTTCTCATTTACTTATTTTTTACACACCCGCTTGCCTCGGTTTTCAGTAGCCCAGCCAAGGACACATACAGAATCGTGTAGAAATGCTTCAGAGAGCTTCCCTCAGGTTGGCACCCATGGAGTTCTGCCTTTGAGGAGACTCAAAGCAGTGAATTGCCGTCAGATTTGCCAGTCTTTGTCCAATCTGGGGACAAAAAAAGATCACAGAATCATAGAATGCCAGGTTGGAAGGGACCTCAAGGATCATCAGGTCCAACCTTTTAAGTAAAAAGACGACAAATCAGGAACTGTCAGATCTTTTTCCCTCCACGATGTGAAATCCAAAAACTAAGCAATGTTCTCCTGAACCTGGGACCCCAATGAATAAAATATTTGAGGGTTTCGCTGGATGCTCATTCAGTGTCAGGTGCATCTTCATGTCAGTTTTTTGCACACAACTATACTGAGAAGGACCATCAGGAATGTTACCATGGAGAAACAAGATCTTCTCATAGTGTTACAACCTTTAAAAACCTGGGCAGACTTCTAAGACTTTGGAGCGTTAGGCTGGTTGGGAAAAGTTCCAGATCACTGTATGACTGGGCCAGAAATGTTCCCCTCTGGGGTACAGCTCCACAACAATGTCAGCACAAGGCAGCTCACCACAAACGAGACAGATCCTGTGAGTTACTCTCTCTGCAAAGTCTTTTCCACGAGGCTGGTTCCTGCCCGACACAAGCGTCGTGGTGGTTCCCTGTGCACTGCAACACAAGTGGGATGGGGAGCTCACACCAGAGTGTCTTCATACAGTGGACACTTCTAGGATTCAGAGGCGTCCCTTCGTTCAGTTGACAGTGTTATTCTATACGGTGACAGAAATGTGGTATTTCTGGACATTATACACAAACGCTTGGCCACCCGAAGGGCAAATGTCGACCGAGAACAAGAACATCTGTCACAGATTTCAGGCTGCAAACTCAAAACATTCACTGGAGGTTTGGTTTCACATCTCTGCTTCTCCATTTCTTCCTGGGTGCGCGATATCCCCCCACGTAGCACTGGTCCTGCTAAACAGCCGCTGACCACACCTCCGGAAGCACAGAAGAAGCAGAGCAGCTAATCACAGGTTAAAACATGGCACGGAGGAGGCACGAAGTTAAACAACACAGTACATCCCAAGAGGGCTTGTAGCACACGACTAAAAGGTAAGAACGGCACAGCATTTACTACTGCAGCGAAGCTCGCATCCAAAAGGTGATCAAACATTTCACCAGAAGAGTTTGGTAGACGGTCCTGCAAACACACCAGAAAGTCTTGCAAACAGTCCTCTTTGATGCGTTTGTTCGTTCTTCCCTGCGCGTAACGCTGCAGAGAAGTCCACACATCAAGCTAAAGTAGAGATGGGCCTAGAATAAATCTGTATATCGTAAATGTTGGAAACAATCAACTCCTGACTGACTGCCAAAGCATTCGAGAGCTCCACTAAGTCACTCTGGCCTTTCGTAGAAATGTTACTGGCCTTTCGCAGAAATGATTTGGAGGCATCCAGGTTTCTATCCGCTTAGCTCAATTTAGCTACATTCAGAGTTGCACAGTTTTGCTGGTACGCTGTTTTTCCAGTAATAAGACACACTGGCATACCCATTAACCAAATAAATTCTAAAGTAACGCAGACTCCTTTGTTTTGAGGGAAAAACAAGATTTCTATTTCAGAGACTTTCCAAATTTCAAGAAAACCATGTCCAACAGCGAAAAATTCACCTCCTCCTGAGCATAAGAACTGAGCAAAGAGTACTACTGCAGACGAAGTAACGCTGCACAAAACGTTGTGAATAGTTCATAAACTGTTAATCCTACCAGTTTGGTGTTAAATACCCAACTGATACAAAAACTGTACTCCCCTTGATTTTTGTTGGTTTTTTTTTTCCTTTGGTTTGGGGGTATGTGAGTGTAGTCTAGAGCAATTCTTCTGCTGTCTTTGGTAAGCTTCACTGATATTTTTGTATTTTATCCTGCTGAGGGTTCTGTCATCTTGACACTGTGAAGAAAAAAAATAATCATTCTTGGATGAACTGTACATTTCATGCTTTGCTCTCTCTGCCGAAATGCAGCTGTTCTGTAAGTAGGACATGTTCTCTGCAATCCCTGCTTTCAACAGACGACAAATTTTCATAGTTCACCTGTTATTTGATTAGCTTATTCCCATTTCTTCTTAAAACAAGCCTGAATAACAGTCATAATCACCTGTTAAGTTACTCCTTTACCTCAAGAAGCAAGTTCCTCCAGGATCTTAAAAATGAATATATAGAGCTATTTTCTCCCCCTCTGTCTCTTAAAATTTGCATTATTAATACCCTTGTTAATAGATCAGCAGGTCATCTACAAACTCAGATACCTGGAAGCTGGTGTCAGGCCAGGTAGCACCTGCAGCCCAGGGGAGCCAGGAGGCAACAGCCCCGCACTTCTGCCGTGGGGCAAGCTTACAACTCACAGCCCCTTTGGCTGGAATACAAACAACTGGAGTGAATGAAAGGCTCAGTGTATGTGTGGGTAACATAAACGTGATACTAATTATTAATTTTGACAAGTCTGAATACCTTAATAATGTATTATTTTAAGCTGCAAAGCTTTCTAAAAAGCCGTTGAGGCTAAAATGAGCTGACTTTGCGGCTTGGACTCTCATTCCTCAGCATATAGCAAAATGCTCCGTGACAACAAAATGGGCTGTGACAGACTTCAGCAAGTGCGGTCTTGTTTTGTGTATTTAATAAAGGGCTGATAAATACAGTGTTTGAAGTGTAAGGGTTGGAATATATCAGCCAGAAAACACTGCGTGTTAACCAACCTGTCTAGACAGAAAAGAAACTTTAAATCAATATTTGCACAAACTGACCCGTGAGCTGATTCCCTCCGACTTCCAGTACTCTGTACTAGCATGATACAGGTGCAAGTAACATCATTTCTTTAATAAAAATGGATTATTTGTTCAGCAAAATGTACCGTGAACCCATCCAACTCTACTCTGCGAACTTATTGAGCTGAGAACTACTATTTAAGAGTAACTTACTGGGCAGTTTAGGATAAGAATTTCCACAGTACTCAGGGCAGCTTTACTTTTGCAACACCAATACCAAGCATGGCTTTAAAACCCACCATAAACCTTTAACGTGCTTCCCACTTACGAATCCCGGAGCAGTTTACACCTGTTAATCAGAGAACACCTCATAACATTCCACAAGTTACATATTACTATCTTTATTGAGCAGATGTCAGAAAAGAAAGATTCATTGGCACAGAGAAGACTGCAGCCTTTACCTGAACCAGGCAGGGAGTTGAAAGTTAAAACCAAAATATAACACTGGAAGAACTGTGGAGGTATTTTAAAAGTGAATCCAAGTTACTTTTATTCCTATCAATCTATACAGCTACCGAAAGGTTTGTGAATTGGATTAATCACACTTTTTCAGATTATGCTTTCTAATATGACCACAGATGAACTAGGAACTTCTCTTCTTTCTAAGGACTGTCACAATATCACCTGTTATCCTTTACCTTGAACCCCATGGTAAATAGGTTGTGGGGTTTTTTCTTAGCTATATACAAAATGAAGTTGAGGCTTTACATTTCTAACCCTCCGCGGTACAGGGTGAATCCTAAGAGTATAGAGAAGCTTTAAAAAATATGGCCCAAATGACTTAAAGATCACAAGCAAAACAATCAGTGTTTCATTAAGATTTGTGATTCTTTGCAGGCCAGTTCTATGATTCCTGGGGCTTGGCTGCTGATTTTGAGCTGGGATTGACAGTTTTCCAATGAATGGGGAATAATAATCAGTTAACCTTATACCTAGTGGTGCCATTCAGAAATTCAATCTATGACACATAAAGATGTTTTCTTGACTGTGATGTCTGATTAGAAGGGAAGAGATCTATTTAGAGTTTGAGGAAACAGGAGGGAAAAGAAATTCTCTCTTTTCGCAGTACTATAATACTAAAAAACCCCTATCAAGTTGATCAACAACCTAATGAAGTCTGATTTCCTGTTTCCTCAGAAAAGAGGTTGAAAAATCAGAAATCAGCAACTTTCACTGCAGGAAGCAGGGATTTAGTAATAAACTCAAACTTTTGCTGAATTGCTTGTTGCCATGTCCCAAAACCAGTCCTGCCTGCAGACTGAATAGCAACCTCAAAGAGAAGTGCCCCATACTTACACTTCCTTAATTCTTTGTTTTCTGAGTGGTTCACCTTAAAATATTAATAGCAACATAAAGCTTTTTTGAGAAGATAAAGGCCCGTTTTTTCTGCATAAACAAGGAGCTTGAAAAGGACTCATCCAAAATCTATATCCTTTTTTGCTCTGTTTAGCGAACAATGAAGACCTTGTTATAGCCAGGTCCCTGGCGTGGCTGTGGCTGTTGGGGTCAGGCCGTGCAGCTCCATGGGTTTTATCTTCGGCTCCGCTCTTTCCCTGCCTTGTTTCAGAAAATATGATCTTGATGATGAAAACAGTTGAGAGTTGAGTCAAGTAAGTCTCTAAACACCCAGAAGCACCATTTACAGTCATCTCTAACCAGCTTACTAACCCACCCTTCACTACTAGGAGCAGCCTATCCACAGAAGCAGCATTCTGCACCATTTAGCATTTACTCCTTTACTTCTTAAACTAGCCCACTTTGGTAGCTCTGCAAGACCTTGTTGAAAAGGACTCCCCACAATTCCACGTTACACTTTATTCTATGCTACCGTCTTACCGAACAAAGAGAGTATGGAATTAAAAGGACTGTTGAAACTGAAGCTGTTAAGATATGCAAATACCATTTCTTAAAGAAAATGTTTATTGCAGCTACTGGTAAAGATTAATTTATTAACTCTCAAATGATCTGAAACAGTACGAAAATCTTTCCGTTTGGTACAATTACCAGAATCTCCTCTGCTGTGGCTGCTTTCACTAACTCTAAGTCCCACATACTACCCATCTGCTCTTTTACAAAGCAGAACTAGCTCTAAATGTCATCCTAAATCCTGTACAGGCAGAAAGCTCAATTATCTACCAGTCACTGATGGCCCCAATTCTGGAAAAAACATCCTTAAAACTTATTCAGCCAAGCCCTTAAGCATGTGAAAAATCTTTAGTCCCGACAAAGTCCTAGATCTTTAGAGCGTGCTTTTAAAACGGGATTTTTGCCAAAGTAAAGACTGAGATTTAACAGGAACAAAGCAACCTAAAATTTAAGCAAATGTCTAAAAATAGCTGTTTCTTCTGTGAGGAACAGTATTGTCGGCTTCTTCCTGTGTGTTCAATTAATCAAAAAAATCCTTTCAAGCAAGGATTAAATTGCAGTGACTACCAAGAAGCCCTAGCAACATACGCCATATAAATGGATTTTTGGACTGAATAAACTCTTCTCTCTGTTTTTATACCCAGTTATGAACATAAGAATGTGTTTCCTGGTCACATCTGAAAGATGCATTTGAAGCAAAATAAATGTATGTTCATCTTTCCCTGTGTGATACAGCATCCTTTGGACGCTTTTAATCGTGCTTCGAATCCTGGGGGAAACTGCTCTCCCCTCATAAAGTAAGTGTGCTGCTAAAAAGGAGGGAGTATTTTGTCCTTTAAGTATAATACTAAAAAAAAATAAATCTGTGAATTGCAAGAGTCTATAGTAGACATTTAACACCTCATGAACTAGATTGTGTCCCATACACGGGGTAAAGTTGCCCCCAACTCATTCATAGGTCTCAAAACTTGCTCAGATGGCAGACAAATGTGCTACCCATTGTAATAACATACATGTGAAATTACATGGACCTGCAATGGAGTCATGGTGTCAAAATCCAGCTCATTTCCACTTCTTAGCATTCAGCTGGATGGTCCTCTGCAATATTCCAGTCAATGAGAAGAGGAAGGAGGAAGCTTCTCTATTTACAGAGAAATACATCCAGAGTTGTTCCTTCTCTACATTCTTGAACACCTCCAGGGATGAGGCTCCACAGCTTCTCTGGGCAGGAATCTTTAAGATAACAAAGCTCTTGAAGTATCATCAGAAGTCAAATCACAGTAATACATTTCTTGTATCTAGATGGCTTGAGGATACATCAAACTGCCTAATATTTATTTATTCACATTAATACCTTGTTAAGTTATTTAAAACCCGCATTATTTTTAAATTAACCTCTGGGAGCTGGGACTCTTGCAAACAGGTAAAAGAAATCTGAGAAGCTAAATTAATAATGACAACAGTCATAGCAAGGAAGCTCAGCAGAAGAACATCCAGTTCTTACCACCTGAAAATGTACTTGCTTAATAGAGACATTAGAATGAGCAGGTATAAACTTCACCAAAACAGACAAGAAACCAATAAAGCACAAAAGCTAAAGACTGTCAACAGAAATCACTTAAGAAATGACATTTATATGTAACATATATAAACATGTGCATATTGATAGCCCTTGAAATATTTAATAAAGTATGATACTATTCCCTATCAGACACAAATAAGGGCACACAAATCAAAATGAGTAGCTGTACTGAAACATAGGCAGTTATCATCCTGCTTAGGTGAAAAATACCACTTTAAAGATGGCGAGTGCTAAGTAATAGCAATACAAAAAAGGAAGCTGTGTCTCAGACTTGATGTTATCCTTGACAGCCCCAGTAAGGAATAACTAATCTTCAGCTGCCCTCTGGAAGAAGTCCTCGCTCTATTTCCAGAGGACAGACACAGCTTTCTGAAACCACCCTTAAAAGTGCCGTTTCAGCTGGGCAGTCAGGGAAGAGAGCGTGGATAACATGGACATTGGAATGACACGGTCAGAGAGGAAGCACGTTGGCCAGGGCCCACGAGGAAGTTCAAGCCACTGTGGCCTTGATGTTCTTGTTCCGTAGCCAAGCAGACAACTTGTGCCTCCGAGGCTGCAAATCCCATATTTTTCATAAGCTCTGGATTCAATTAACAAACTAAAATTTAACTATTAGAAGATGGGTTTCAGTTAAACGCTAACTAGTTGCGTCACTAGTACCAAAAGCTCACTGTGGTTCCCGCTGCCAGAACTTCCAAAAACTAAGCCAACTTGCTTATAATAGCAGGAAGAAATGAGATCTTTCTAAACTCTGAGGCTCAGCCAAATGCATCCCAGAGTCCTGTGTTGCCGTGAACTAGCCAACCGGCATTTGAACTGAGGCTGGAGCTGGTTTCCACATTGCTTTGTTTATATTGACTGCATTTATGATGCCTCAGAAGTTGCCAGTAAAATATTTATTTAGCAGTTAAAACGTTCTGCAAATGATTTTGCTGTCCCAAAAGATAAATATTTCTCAGCATGCTGAAATGATACATTGATGTTTTTGTTAAGGAAATTACATGTTGATAAAATTTTCTCAGATTACGCTTTGTCGTTCCTTTGTATTTGAAGTGGCCACATTAATTTTTTGTGATATTTATTGTAATTGTAAATTGCACCGAGGTTAGAAACATTAAACTTACCATAAAATGAAACACATTTCAAGTATTTCCAAGTCATCTATTTAGGGACTCGAGGACACTTTTGGTCGTTCAGGTGGACCAGAGTGCTCTAAGCTCACATGACAAGGATCCAACACAAGCCAGAATCCCACTTCAAACTCTTGGGGAGACATTTTCTATTCTTCTTCCCCCCACATGGCTCCCATCCATCTTTTCTAATACACTACCATCCAGCACACTTTGGGGTGTCCCTGCACTGCAAAATGTCAATCTGAATGTGATGTTAGAAATTTGTGCAGGCCATTAAACTAAAAGGGCACCATCTTCACTCCTTCCTTCTGCTTCCTTTAACCTCCAAACAACATTCCCATTATCATTTTCTGACGAGCTCGCTGGCTTAGAGGGAACAGTCTTACTTCTCTAGATAAGGCCACACACTTGCAAATGAGTGAAGGCTGTTGGTGCTCCTGCCCATCACCATTTCCATCAGGCTCTGTGGCCTCCGTGCCTGCTCCTGGGCATGTGGGGCATCCAGAGCCATGAAAAATGTCAGGGCAGGATGCAAACACACCCTCCGTGCAGCAACAGGGCTCCTAAATACAGCTTCTGCCATTGCTTCACTGCTTAGCAGCTTCAGCCTTGCTGGTCAACATCCCAAATCCAGCCCTTCCCATGGGAAGCCTGTTCAAGTTGCAATGCCAGTCTGTGTGCCGAGAGACGTGAGTGCAAACCCCCTGCAGGTGAAGTCTTCATGTGTAGACTGCAAATGGACTGCAGAACAAGCCCACGCTCCTGACACCTTCTACAGTGGCATTTCTTCGCACTGTCATACATTTCAGCCTCCAGGTTGGTTTGTACTGTCAAAATTTCTCCCTGCAATTATCGTATACGTGGTGTCCGCTTGGGCCTCCACCGTAAGTTGTGGTGCAACTCGCACATGGTTGAAAAGCGGCTGCGCTTCCAGCCGGAGATGACCCCAGATTGAAACCTTCAGGTGCAATGCTGGAACCCTTCCGGGTTTCGCATCTGCTTTAATCAAGTAAACGTTGATTTTTGGCCACTCCTGTATTAGGCATTAATAAAATGAGACATGTGAAGAGTAAGAGAAAACCAGATGTCTTTCCTCTTTCTAATATGAAGGAAACCAGCTTTGGCTTGCTTTGGCTTTTCCAAGGATCTGCTGAGGTGCTGTGGCTTACCAAGGACAAGGAGGTATGTTGTTTGAACAGGCTCGATGCCTCATCTGCTGCAGAAATACTCTCCAAGCAGCTTCATATCTGGCGAACAAAGCTTTGCCAGCAGAGTAAAACATCTCAGGTGATGAATAGGTGTGCAGAGATCCATCAATGTAATTCTGGAAAAATCTCCTAAACGGGCAGAAACCTGCTCCTATCGATAATAAATATCCACATAGTGCTAAATAAAACATCTTTAGTTCACCTCTCAGATTCCTGGGGCTACTCCACTATTTCTACCTTGAGTTTAACTTCTAAGAAAAACAATTTAGGAATTAAATTAGCTTTCAGTGTATTCAGTTGCTGTTGTTAGATGACCCCAGCTGCTGCATTTCATGTGTGTGTGCACGAGTGTACATGGAGGATGTAAGGAAACTTCTAGGAAAATCGTATAGAATATATATATATTCTAGGAAAATGCATAATGTACAGGAAAGGGAAAGTAAAAATATTATAAAATAAAAATATTATTCACTTCTTGTTCCAAAGAATTTTGCTTCAAACTTGGAAAAGAAAGGGCTAAGAATTTTGTGTTAAGATCTGGTAGGTAAAATCTGAGCCTCATTAAATTCCATGACAAAACTGGAATTAACTTCAAGGATGCTAGTATACTACCTGAGAAAAAATTCAAAGTCATAGGTCTTCAAGGGTTGCATTTATTACAGAAAAGTACTTGGGTTTCATGAACATGTGTGATATCATCTTCATTTTGTAAGCTCAAAAATTTGGTTGAGATTTTGCTACTATACTTTCAGAATTTTCTTCTCTGTATTCTTTTACATAAGTGGATTTTTATTTTTTTTTTCAGTTATTTTTAAACATTCAGCTGTATTACCTTCTGTTCACCCCTCAACAAGAGAAACCTATCTTTGGCTCCACCACAAGCTGCTTCTTTAAACTCTGATCCTCCGTTACATCTTCTGAGAAAAATCAACTTGAACAAATTACCTCAACACCGTCAAAACATATCTGTGGAGAGCACAGGATACTGCCAGATCCCAGAAGTCTATTTCCACTCAAAACAGTGCTGGACTAAGCAGTCAACACAAACAATATTCTACTTCACTTAAAATGTCCCATCTTTCTCACCAGTCTTTTAATGCATCATTTTACCTAAGTTTAAAATAACAATAATAATAAAAAAAATGCCCAGCATCTGGAGAGAGAGTTTTTCGTATTTGCCTATGCAAGAAACTTTTTTTCCCCTCTTTTCTCCCTTTTGGTTGGTTTTGTTGGGGGTTTTTTGTGCCTTTTGACTTCAGAGAACACCTCTGAACTCACTGGAAAGTTACAGGGATGGGACAAAACATTAGACACACTGGAAAAAGTTCCCATTCTAGCTGTTTTCAGTCCGATTCTTTAAACAGCCAACACGAACTTTTCAATATCAAACCTTGAATTCCATCTCTTACAATGTACAGTTAATTGAAAGAAATGAAAATCAGGTTTATGAAGGAATGGGCTTGCAACCACAGCCTCTGCAGAGGTTTCCACATTTTCCAAGGTGCAACCCAACTCCAGCACCCATAACCAGAGACCTGCAGAGTAAAAGGTTTAGGCCTCTTCCACAGGAATCAACGTAAAAATTCCTCTGGTCATCAGCAAGCCTGAGAGCATTCTAAATCAAAGCTAACCATTAGAGGGCAACCTGATTACATGAGAAGGGATTATTCTAGCACAAGCACTGAGTTTTACTCCAAAAACACTGATACAGGGGATTTAAGACACCACAGATGGGCACGGATTTACAGACAGAACTCTGAAAAAAGCTCTTGATAAAATATACGGAGGAGCACAATTCCGAGCAGCCCATGCTAGTAGTTCTTGCTTTAAGAAGCACTGTACATGCCTACAGAGTCACTAGTGGTCTTCGGTTAGAAATTAAACCCACCATGTCTTAGACCAAAACATGGGATGAACTCCAGCACAGCCCCATGGGTCTGACTGAGGTGCAGGGAAGGCAGAAAAAAGGCTGAGGAAAACAACAACAGAGCTCCATAAAACAAAGATTTTCAAGGGGAAAAAAAAAAGATGAAAAGAGGCCTTTATCTTTGGGAAAACATGCCACCTAAGTATATCGGATGAAACTATCAGGTGGCAAGTCAAAAAAGCGAACAACGGGAAGCTGTTTGCACATGTTTGCACAGATAACGGAACTTGTTGCCGGACTATCTGGCGTAAATCAAGGACAACTCGGTGGAAAATAACAAATTTACGTAAGAAACGCCTACTAGAGGCTACTACTCACACGCACTCGAGCCTCGGGATATCCTCAGCAAAAGATGCCTATGAAGCGCAACTGCAAGGCTGTTGGAGCCTCAGGATTTGCTTACCTCTAGTTATCCCTTTTCCTAGGCCTGCTGCTGACCGCCATCCAGCGTGGGGAATGCCTAAAGCTGAACCAGAACTGCAGCCCTCTCAGCCTTAGGAAATACAGCTTTCTGACTGTCACCCTCCTCCGTGGGTAGGTACTGTTTGTGACAGAGACGTGGTGAGGGTGAGGACACCCAACTCTGATGCTTCGACACGACCTGACGTCACTCAGGACTGAAGTGAAGGAGGGAGAGTGTAGCTCAGGGCGTAAATTCTGTAGAGCTTTGTTACTCGTCTTTTAATCATTAAAGTGATTCTTCATCACATGTCAACTCTTAAGTGTTACAGCGCAACAGAAACTAGAGGGATCTGAATATAACAAATAAGATTGTGCCAGACCCAGACCAAGAACTTATGTAGCACAGGGAAAAATACTTCTGGTGAGAAAGGAACAGGATGAATGCTGTATTCATGCTGCTCTAGACCAATCATTATTTTTGACCCTCTTATTTCTTTATAGACAGGATCCAGGATTAATCTTACAGTTCTTTCCTGGGAAGAAAAGTTGCGTCTCCCAGGTACAGGAGCTCTATTTACAATCTTCAACCCAGGAAATTACATTTTGCCTCGAAGCTTTCATCTGCATTGAATTCGATAACAGAACGTATTGGACAGAATTTGTGGACACTCAAGGACAAATTTACCACAGAGACACTAATAAAAATATCATCAGGGAAAACGCACCTGGAAAAATGTGAGATATGTAAACGTAAGGTCAAAGAAGAGAATTCTTGTAGAGTGCCTATATCCAAGCCTAAGAAAATATGGTGGGGTTTTTCATTTTAATAGGACAGAAAACGCAAATATGCACCACAGTCTTTGACCCAGTTTTGGGTACCGCCAAGTATGGGCACTCTGGTTATAAAGGTAATATTTTCTTATCCAACCCAAACATAACTAGTCCAAATACATCTAGGGATAACGTCTCCTCTGGAGTTTGTCTTGTCTAGGAGAAGGCACTGTGAGGGACTGTGCAGAGGCAAAAACTTTAGTTAAAAAGAAATACCTTTTCTTCCTACCTATTTCTTTTCCCTATCCAACTAACAGATCACATCACGCTACAGCTGCAAAAAGTTCTCTCAGGATGTCAGTTGCTTTTATAAATTCCTTCACAAAAAAAATAAGGGTTGCAACACGAGAAAGAGAACGCAATAGGAGGACTGTGCCCATCTGATATTGCAACACCCAGAAACGTGGATGCCAGTCTACGGCCCAAATACTAACATGGTATAAATAGAGTCTAAAAATAGACTAGGACTGCTAAAGTAATGAGAGTTCAAGACAATACAGAGGCTTTTTTCTGTCCCCTTATAGGTGTTTCTAAGCAGCATTTCCATGTGCATCTCTGTGAAGCACAACCCACTAGGTTATGTGGTTTAATAGATTGGAGGCTACAAGAGGGACACAGCAAATGGCAAAGAACTCTTCCTTACCTTCATGACAATCTGCTTTTCATTCTGAAAAGCGTCCTCTTCTGAAGTAATTATCAGGAATCATTTCAAAACCTAAAAAATATATCCTGCAACATAGTAAAAAGGGCTCTGCTGGAAGAGTAAAGATCAATGTGTAGAAGGAAAGCCCGGTATATATATACATAAAAACTCTGCATAATCATGCAGAGCAAGGTAACAAGCAAATGCCTTTTACGTGTTTAGAGGCCTGGAGAAAACATCACCCTATTTGAGAAGAGGAATTTGCGAGTCTGTAAAGGAGACCGTAGGTATGATTTTCTGACCGCACAGACGCCACAAACACACTCCCCAATACTACAACCATTGGGGGAAGACCATCACTCTTACACTTCATTTCCAGCTTCTTTGGCCCTACATCCAGCATTTCTGGACACCCAAAAACTCGGTGGAAACACGCAAGACTACTCCTACAACACACACTCAGCGGGTCAGTTACCTCCTGGGTCCCCTTTGGCTATGTTGGCGCTGCAGACATGGTGAAGCCCAAGGCAATTCTAGAAATCCACAGCAGGAATTACCACAGCAACTCTTTTAGTGAATTTTAAGCGTTAGAAATAAAGGCACGAGTTCCTCAGAGAAACCTATGACAGTTTTTGCCATCCAGATGTTTCCTTTTCCAAGAGGGGCAAGAGAGGGTAGAAAATTTGGCTAAAATGCTGTTTTCTGAAAACCATTACCAATTCCTCAGCTTCTACCCAGAGAATGAGTACTTTGGAACCATGGGGAGAGTTCTTGACTTGTGGAACTCATTCTTGGTGGAATCCTGAGCAACACACTTCTCCTTCAACCCTTGGGTACTGCTTGTGCTTGCTGGAAATGAAAGAGTTAAACTACACTCTACTTACTTTTCACCCACAAGCCAGGGAAGGCTACAGACCACCAATTTATGTGTTTATATAAAGCTTCTGATGTTCTATGTTGGGTTTTCTAAAGTATTTTGTTTCAGGGGTTTTTCATCCAAATGAAGTTGTATTTTTCCTGTTAAGCTGAGGATATAAAAGTTAAATCTGGTGGGCTTGGCTGCAGTTTACACACTAGGAAGTGTAAAACACTGCCATTTACAAGCTTTCTGTCCCATACACGTGCAGGCTACAGCTTAGCCCAAAATCTCAAAATATTCATGAAAATTCAGAAGCAAATTCGGCCATATTTACAGCCGCTTCACCTTTGCTTTTTGCAAATATTTGAGCACTTGTACTTTACTAGTACAAATCCTAGTGAATAATGAATTTAATTTTCATGTAACCACTGAGCTTAACGTGGTATGTTTGGTTACGATGTGCACGGCCCGTACACTAACCCTCACCTGGTGAGAAACGCCATCTGACCAAGAAAACAAGCAGTACTCTATGACATCTACAGTCAACAGTACAAAATCTGAATATGAAATATTTCCACACTCATTAACGTGGAAATTTTCATGGCACACCACAGAATTCAAAAAAGAGAAACCTTACAGGGCGCTTTAAGCCTTACCTAGGGCAGTAATTAATCCTCAAAGAGCTAGAATGAGGGGAGGCTCTGAACATCTGCCAGGACTGGCACTGAAATCCAGTGGTTTGCATTGACTGAGCAGACCCTGTGAGAATTTCTATTTAAGAAATGGGAATATTCAGCAACCCAACTCTCCCTTTTACAGAAAGTAGAAGAGGACAAGATGCAACTACGATTTTGGGGATATTTTAAATGTCTATTAAAAGCTATTTTAATGTAGACAAGATATTATTCACTTCTGTATTTCAGAAAATTATGTAACGAAGAAAGAACATAATTTTAAATAATTTGAGGTTCATGTTAAATTCTTAAATACTTGTATTTAATCTTTAATCAATAGCTCAGAAAGCATTATTCGCAGCATTAATCGGGTGAAATCCCCCTAAGCCCTCATAGTCCATCAAGCAGCAGAGAAGGAGAAAGCCTGTTAGCTCAAGCTGAGCAGTCAGCTTCTTCCTCACAGACCTTACCATGGTGAAAAAAATACTGTGTTTTGGGAGCAGCTTCCTTGTCATCCAAAGTCAGACTTGCATTTTGCCAACCTCTACTGCCACATGTAGATTTTTGCCCCAAACGCTTCCCTGACACAATACCCATACTACACACAGCGAAGTTTGAGAGCTGTAATTCATCCGAAATGGCCCAGAGAAGTGTTGGAGGCTCTCTTCTCCTAGTTGCTGTCATACTGTGTCTTCAGAAAGACATCAGGGTTCTGAGGACAAGCAGCTGTCAGGGTGTGAATACCTACCACACATCCACCTATTTTCTCCTGGGCTCTGTTTACCCTTGATTTTCTTTATCCTCATGGAACATCGCTGAGATCTAGGGATCCTGCACGAACAAGTTTTCAGTCTAGCAGTTAGGAAATAGCAGGCTGGAAACATTTGTCATAAATTAATGGATTTTTGCATAATTTTTCACTGGAAGTCATGTCTGAGTAACTTTTGAACATGAATGTACTCGGAGTTGAATGTACTCAGACTCAGCAGGCAATCTCTTTAACTCAAGGGTTTCCTTCTTGAATGGTACCCTCCATTTAAATATAATCAACTAACTTCGATATTTGGTCAGAGGGAACACTACAAATTGACTGTCTGGGAGAAAAAACATGCGCTGAAAAAAAAAAAGAAATCTCATTCCTGTTAACACTCAAACTTTAGACACAAATCAAGATTCTTTTATTCATTTGCCTTATATACCATTTCCATTTCAGAAAGTTTCCGCATTTCCATCCTAAAAAAAATATGCTTTAGAAACACCACAATCTTATTTTGCGGTTTGTTAATATAGGTGCAGTATAAACAATGGATTTGAGGATCTTGCAGAGGAAGAACCCGTTTTATACATGATCATGTTTTAATGGACTCTGTTTGTAAACTGATGAACCCATACAGGACGATGACCGTGACTTTTTCCATTAACACAGAGCTGCATGTCTAAGAACATGTATCTTTAAAGTATGTTACCAAAACCGCTGCCTACTGACGCAACGGTCATCACCAATTTCATGAAAGGTAACCATCCACGTCCTGCAGCCTTGGTTCTGGCAAATTTCTGAGAGATTTCATGGAAAAGCTTAGCCAAGTAGAGACGATAGTATCAAGAGCCGTGCTAGCGTGTTTGACGCGAACTTGCCCTGAACTTCATCTCCACGCTCAGCCAAATTTCATGGAATAGAGCATTCAACATTTAGATTTTATCTACCATACAAGGCAGCTGAAACAACCAAATGTGTAGTGACCTCAATCCAACATTTTGGGTTAAGACAAACATCTAATAACTGTACTTCATATGCTGGTTAATAATTTTTAGCGAATTTGACTGAACTCAATAGTTCATATTGATGTCTTCATTGTATTTTTATCCAGAACTGTGATAAATGGTCCTAGACAGATGTTAACTTTTTCCTCCCCAAGTCAAACAAGGCCTAATCCACCCCAGCTTCAGCTCAGCGCACACACACGGTGCTGAGCAGCATAGTTTACCAGTACCTGGGGGGGATGCAGGCTGCAGCTGCCTGAGGTATCCTCTTCCATCCTCCCCATATCCCCTTGCAACCCCCTGTAACCTACTCCCCACTCCACCACTCTCCCCACATCCCCCTCCAGTCTTCCCACCCATCATCTCCACATCCTCATACACTCCTGCATCCTTAATCTTGAAGTCGTCTGGCTCCATGGAGCTATTTGTAAATTGACATTGATGAAAAGGCACAACCTTTCTCAAGTTTCTTTGAGATGCTTCATAAAAAAAAAAAAAGGTAATTCACAATGTTTCAACCGGAAACTCACCTAAAATGGATTTTTGTTAAGGAAACCATCATAACGCTCGCCAATTAACTGTGACCCAATCAGCATTTGAACATGGGAAGAACCCACAGTTGGTGCTGCTTTTCTAGCCTTCAATCTACACCCTTTTGCTCTATTTACAGAGAAAACATAGGCTGTTTTACCTGCACTGGTGTAGTTAAAATGATGGAGTTCCCCAGCATGAGTGCATTTCTGCCAGAGTAAGTGTTTTGTACCAATACAGCTTGTTTATATACAGAAAAGAGAATAAGCATCAGGTGTGTGAGCTACAGGTATACTTTCCTGGCCCCAGAACTAAACAGCACTGGCAAACAACCCCCAAGGGTATGGGGAAGCTTTTTCTGGCAGTTCTGCTTTGTTGGCGGCTGCAGAGGAAGATCATCCTGACAAGGAGAACAGAGAGAAAGAGAAATCACAGCGCTGAACAAAGTCATCCAGATCTTCCCCAGAGCTCCTCTCAGGCATCTCTGAGCATCTGGACTGACACGAAACTACTGCTGAAGTGCTGTGAACTAGGGGGTATCGACTATCACAGCCTAACAGCATCCGCACTGGCTTGTTAGAGCTGTGAAAGGTAATCAGAAAATGAAACAACTCTCCTGTGCTCACAAAAACGATCCATTGGCACCAGAGCTGGCAAGGCCTGTTGTCATTTCCTTGTGGTGGTGGCTTGTGGGCCAGCAAAGGTGGGTGAGGTGAGCCCTGAAGCCCTGCTTGTAAATGCACTCAAACAGGATCAAAATGCCTTTGGAAGGTTTGTTCATTGACAGCTGGTGGCACCTGCCTTTGCTTTTCAAAGAGAAAAGCAGCCCCTGCACCCAGCTCTGAGCTGCTGTCACTGGGGAGCAATGTCACTCCAGCCAGACCACCCTGTGACACAGGGAAATCAAACTTTAAGAGAAAATAATATAGAAACTCGTTCAAACAGAAAATAACTTACATCTTAAAAGTATTAAAAAAAAAAACAAAACCAAAAAAACAAAACAACCAGCACATATACACAAAAAAACCCACAACAAACACATGAAACGAAACAACCCAAACCACTTGACAGGTATATTGTCAACGACTTCCAGCAAATTTCTCATCTGCTTTCAATACTACCAGGTTTCTCATCGGATTGAGAAGACTTTGGGCTTTATTAGCATCACGGACAAAGAGGGGAGGGCTCCTCAGCTCAGTGCACGTGCTCCCCGTGCTGCAAACATCTCCTTCCAAAACCAAAGTTGGTCACTAAAGCCACCACTACAAAAAAAAATATTCCTGGGCAAGAGGCTCTGAACATGGAGCCCGGTCACTGTACGGAGCTGGAGATACAGCGTTTTCGTCCATAACGCCTATTCACATCCAAATAAACCCTTTCCCGTTCACTCACAAGGACCGCAGCGTCCCGCGGTCTGGCCCTGCCGCGCACGGCGGAGGAGCGCGAAGCCGGCTCGGAGCCCGGCTCAGCTCGGGGCTGATTCTGCTGAAGGAAAACGCAGAGCAAGGGCTGGAAAGCCCAGGAACACTCCAGCCTGCCCGGATCCCCGCGGGCAGCCCCATGCAGGACGGGGCTCTCGGGCCACCGCCGAATCCTGACCGCCCTCCACCCCGAACGCCCATCGAAGCTCTTCCTGCCGTAGGCCAGCAAAGAAAGAAATTCCTGTGGATCCCGCGGGGAAGAGCGAATCGGCCGGTGCACAGCACCCCCGGGAAAAGCCTCCCAGCCCGGGCGGGAGCTCAATCCGCGCAGCCCGGTGCTCCCGGGAACCGGGAGGAAAAATAATACTAATAATAGTAATAATAAAAACAACCCCTACTTTCCTTATTTAACGCCTTTATGGTCTATGAAAAATAATTACTTTACGGTCTGCGAAAAGTAATCGCTTATCCGCCTCTTCCTCAAATCCGCAAAGAAAATATTCACGTTATACCGTAAGAGCGATAGTAATAACTGAAGCCTCGCTGCTTCCAAACCTCTGCTCGACATGGATGAGGGACACCAGCTTGTCATGCTCTTGATTTCCGTTAACGAGTCAATGAATCTACCTTTTAATTCAAAACGGCTGCTGTTTTCCCGCGTACTGACATCCTCAGGCTGTAACCGACCCAGGAACAACAACCAGAAGCTGAAATAAAGAGACAAAGTCAAATTCCCACCGCGCCCTGCCCGCGCCGGGGCACCCCGCAGCCCGCCCACGCTCTTCCCGGCCCCTCCACCCGCGACACCGCCGCTTTCCCCCTTCCCAACGTTAATCCTTATCCCTGCGTTGAGGAACACATTTCAAACGAATTGTTGTTTAAATATCTAAGTAATTTTAATGTAAGAACACGAGCTTGCTTTCTATCGACTCAACGACGGCCGTATTCTGTGCTTTTACAAACACTCCATCGCTCATCCCGGGAGTTTATTGAATTTGCGTTAGAAGAAGGCGCCCCCGGGTACTCCATGAGCCAGGCCGAGGCAGGGGGTACCCTCTGCTCACACCCGCACCTCGGCTCCTCACCGCACACATCCCCT
>VWZK01021356.1:53227-75897 GCA_013396935.1 Baryphthengus martii
GCCGTTTTACTCCCGTCCCCGGCGGGACTCGACTCCCCGCCCTGCCGGCCCTGGCCGGTGCGGAGTGCGGCGGGGGCTGCCGCTGCCTGCCCCCCGGCTAAGGTGGGCGGCTTCTGTGTGCTCAGCACGGGCGGGAAAGACCGAAGACACCCTTCCCTGATTGGTGCCCGAGCTCTGCTCAAGCTCTGCGGGGTCCCAGGGGATCGGAGCTGCCCGGCTCCCTCCGGGATGACTTGTCTGGCGCCAACAGTTCTGTAACTCCTAGAGGTAGGGCTGTAGGACTGGAAGGACTGGGGCTGTGAGGGCTGGAAGGGCTGTGGGGCTGAAAGGATTGTAGGGCTGTAAGGGCCGTAAAGTCTGTGAAACTGTAATCCAGTCCTTCCTGCCAGCGTCTGCTAAATAACCCTGCGGGGTTTAACCTTGGCCAGAGGGTACCTCTGCCAGGGAAGGAGAGAATCCCCAGTCAGAGCAGGGGAGGGTGGCTTCTGTAGGTGGTACTGGCGATGGAAAGAGCCTTCCCCCTTGGCAGCAGTGTTTTCATGGTTTGTAGCAGCTCTGCCCTACCTCTAATCCTTGAATCGTCACTTACCTTCAAAATCCCACAGCTCTCACTTACCCTCAAAATCCCACAGCTTGGTCCATCCTCTTGGGAGTTGAAAAGGCCAATATGCATATGTCATGTTCTTCAAGCACAGGACAGTAATTTTTAGGTGCAGCTATTAATGTTTTTGCCAACAGAGTAGATTTAGATTGGACGTTAGGAAGAAGTTCTTCCCCAGGAGGGTGATGAGACACTGGCACAGGTTGCCCAGAGAGGTGGTGGAAGCCCCATGCCTGGAAGTTTTTAAGGCCAGGTTGGATGGGGCTCTGGGCAATATTGTCTAGTGGGAGGTGTCCCTGCCCATGGCATGGGGGTTGGAACTCGATGATCTTCAAGGTCCCTTCCAGCCCTGACAATTCTATGATTCAGTGTTTTGCCTTTGCTCAGCTCTCTCTGTTTTCTGTACTTAGAAAGAGCCACCTTTTCAGGAGGCCTGCATCTCAGTTAGTAAAACTAAGCACCACAGCTTTGGAGTAATTAATCCCAAAAGAATATGTACAGAATAAATTCAAGTATTTGCGATTATGTGACGCTTGAAAGCGTTTTCCCATCTCTTGTTCTCATCAGTAGCTTGTGCAAAACATACAGGGAGCTATGTGCATGAAACATGAAAGCTGAAATAAGGGAGACAGTCTTCAAGGCCAGCTGCTGGAACAGTATCGCTGTGGAGATATAATTAGCAGTGTAATCTTCTCTCCTTGCATCCTAAGTGATTGCTTGGGTGGCAGCAGGAGCTGATCTGAGCAGTGTTTCTTTGACATGCTTGAGTAAATACTATACTTTGTCATAAATCCAGTGATACCACGATGAGTATTTTTTTTTTTTTATAATAGTAGTCAACTTACAAATGAGAGGAGTTGTGAGTAGAAATTGTGAAATCTGACAAGGATGAGGATAGTTGCTGGGAAGGATTGTGTTATAATTAATACGAAAAAATAAATGGATTGCAAGTGGTCAAATGAGGTACAAGGTTGCTGGCAAATAACATTCCTGGTTTCTGGCAAAATATTCCCACTTTTCTCAATGGAGAGTATAGTTCCCTGGCTTACTTTAATTTTTCTCTCTGCTAGGATATAATTCAGAATTAAAGACATACTTGCTTAAAGAAGCTCAACTCAACTACACAAGGTGAGGATTCTTCACTCGGACAAAGACTGACCATTTTGTTCCTTAGCAAAAAAAGGTAGGATAAAATGCCTGAAAGGATTTGGTACCTTAGGGCTGCTTAATTTTCCTAACATTTTCTCCTTTCTTTTACCTAGTCTGCCATTCTTGAATGTTTATTGTACAGAAGCTGTAGTTTAATTTGTCTGTTTTCTTTCTCGAAAACCAGATTCTACACTTACTTCCCTAGCCTTCTAGTCACCTTTTGCGTTTGCAAGTCCATTGAATGCCCAGTAACACTTGATAAAATTCTTCAGTTTTAGAACTGTCTTTTAAATTGAAATCTTCCTCTTACCCTGTGGCCTTTACCTAAGGTTTCCCTGCATTTCCATTTCAGCATTTTTTGACAATTTTAGCTAACAGGGGAGCAGACAGGAAAAGAAGGACTGTTGGAAGCAGAGGCTCTTAAAGAGGACAGGGGTCACAGGTGGGCTGCTGCTCTGGGATCTCATTAAGCAGCTAAAGATGTATATTTATCTCACGACTGTAACACCAATGATAGGCTTTGGCCCTGCTTTTATGATTGATTTGCAGTGGTACTTCTTTATCTTCAGGGACAAAAAAAACCCTAAAAGCAAAAGTTACCAAAAGTTTTTAATAACATTTCATCCAGTTTTCAGTTCACACAAAAGCATTCCCTGAAGTGTTTTGATACAAGCTGAATATAAAGCTATATGAGTTGATTTTTATTAACTAAACTATGAGAAAAGCAAAAAGTGAGGTGGGAAACATCCAAAGCCAGCAAGGGACCGAAATACATAGTTTGTACTAAGAGAAAATCATTAAATTAGGTTATCCTACAACTTAAGGTTTACTAAAATTTGATGGTTTGATTCTGTCTCTGTCCCAGTGGAAACACTGCAGTCTAAGTGCTGGTCAAACATTTTAATTGCATCCAGCTTATTATATGAGACAATTCAGGCAGTTTTCTACCTGCTTAATTTGATAGATTCGTGTCTGAGGTCACGTGAGGATTTGCTAAGTCGGCTGTAAAGTAGCCATGAGACAGCTCGTGCGGTGCAAGAGAAATAAGCTGCTCAGTGATCCTGCTCTACTTACCTAAAAAGTGTGTGTCTTTAAGTGGCAATCACAATTAAATAGAATTTTCCAGAGGATTTAGGATTCTTTTTGTTGAAACAGAAAAATGCCAGGCCTCGAGAGATGAAGATTCTTAGTCACTAGCATGCCACCTACTCTATGTATGCTTTCCTTGGAAATGGCAAATTATTTCAACCTAATGGATAACTCCCCCAGAAAGTCATCCTCAGTTAGCACAGAACCTTGTCTTGGCAAAAATACGCTGGCATAGCCTGCTTGAACAAACCCTGTTTGGCACCGGTTTCTGGAACTAACTAAACTTTGCAGACCACTAGAAAAAAAAAATTCTTCAGCTGAATAAACAGCTGTTAATAGGAAGAGGACAAATGTAGGAACAGGTACAAGGGGCAGCCCAACGCACCTTTGTCACCTACGAATTGGTACAGCAAAGCAGGAGGTTGTTGCACCCAGAATCCAAACCATCCAAGAATTACCCCCCTCTCTGGAATCCAATAGGCAAATAGTGTCGTCATATTATCCATATGAAAATAACCATGAAGTATGGCAGCGACAGCTTCTCCAATGTGAGCGTTTAGAGCTTTCCCCAAAAGAATATGCTTATATTAAGAATGTAATTAATATTTCCTAGTTATCTGAAGCTGCTCTTTGTTCTTTAGTCAACCAAAAAAAAAAAATACTGACTTCCTCCTTTTCCTCCTACAAAGAGTTTTACCAGATGCTCCATTTGTTTAACACATTTGTTGGGTGCTGACAGTTGGAAAATATGTCCCTTTGCTCACTGCTCTTAGTTTCTGATTAGCCGAGAAGCGAGGCCGTTCACGGGGAGCATTACTCCTGCAGGGATCCTCCGAGTGGGAATGCCTCGGTGCTGAATCTAACTGGGGAGTCAGCTCTGCCTTGAGCAGGATGTTCCACCAGCTGACCTCCAGCTCTTTCTGTCCCACATTTTCCATGGTGCTAATACAGGTTCCTGCTGAAGGACTTGAATTCCCAGGACATCAACCCTGGGTTCTGCTGGGCCTCCAAAGCAGTGATGGGCTTTGGTTGTTGCTTGGGGTCCATTCTCAAACTCTTAAGAGAACATGTCATTCTATGTGCTTCCAGGGGCTGCTGGATGCACTGGGCCTGTTCCCAGTTCTTGTCATGCAGGGCCCATCAAGAATCAGTGTTTTGGGGGTTTGGAGCCTTCTGGTTCCACCAGCAGGCTGGGGAAGCTGCAGGCACCTGGCATCTTTGGAACGGAAACTTCTCCCTACTAAAGAAACTTCTCCCAGCTAAAGAAACACAGGTAACAGATTTTTAGGCTCCACAATCAATTCAGGTTTTTAAGGTGTGTTTTCTGAAATTGTGTACAAATCTTTTGAAGCTCCATTTTTATTTCAGAATTACTGTTTTTTTTTTCCACAAATGCCCGTGCATGTAAATAGAAGTGATGTTTTCTGTTTACTAAAATGACTGGATACAGTTTAGCTCATGCGTGTGGTTTTAGGTTTTGGCCCTGCAAGAGGAGTAAGAGACTAGCTGTGTAATTTTATGGACTACTTTGTTAATTTATATCTGTTCTCAGCAAATTGCTTTTCCTATAGAAAAAGTACTTGGATTCTTCTTCCTTCCAATTTTTATTATCAGGATACAGCAAAAAGCTGACTACAAAAGGATTTCTGAGAATTTAACAAAACAGTTTAGTACTGTTACATGTTTCATGTCTCTGTTGGTCAAAATTCAGGCAGGTGTTGAGCTGAGATGGTGGGTTTGGGTTTAATAAGGTTGTTGGCATCAGCCTCAAGTTGTCTTCTGCTTGTTTAAATACCAGACATATCCTGTCCACAGAAGCTTGCACGAGTATTTTTTTTCTAAATAATTGGGAGGCATCTTTAATGAGGAGCGGTGGGTAGCGCTTAGTTAATGCTAGGGATTTTTAATAAGACAGGCAGGGAAGTGATAGAAATAGATGAAAGCCCTTTTTTTTTTTTTTGTGAGCTAATATTTAGTGGTTGAAATTGCTTTAGTAAGATATAAGTAGATATTGTATCCTCTTCTATTTAGCTTGTTTTCTGAGTTTATTTTTTTCTAGTCTTTAGCTAAATCAGCAGTCTTTGCTTTGCTTTTTGGTAGATTACATCCTTGTAATCAACTTTTATCAACTTGTGGTTGATAAAAGGAAAATGAGGTGGGGCAGCAAAAAAAAAAAAAAAGGCACTGTCAGTTATTAAAACATCACATTGGTGTGGCCTGTTTGCCTCAATCCCTTTAAAATCTAGGCAGAGAGAGAAAAGCAGTTTATGGGCTGATTATCTGCATAGTCCATAAGGCATTCCTCATACAGACTTAAGTTTCTTAAGAAAAGATAGTTACTGGCTCCTCCCAGATTACCAGCAGGAATCCAATTATCTGCTAGAAATACTGTGGCAACATCATTCAGCTTCTCCTCTGCAAAATGTGAATTCCCTGCAGCGTATTTCTTGTGGTTGATACTGCAACAATGAAGGGATCAACAGTCACTTACTCTTTTTTCAGGGTCACAGGTAAGGTGTTAAATGGAAATTAGTGAAACTCTACTAAAACTCATGTAAATTTACTATGGTTTTGGCTGTATGAGATTTAAAAATAATTCTAACTTGCAGAGTTTGTTTTTAAACTTTTCTGCTTCTGGATGCTGGTAGAAGGCATTACTGACAGCATTGCATTCTTCTGTGTGTAGTCCCAGTCTTACAAGTCTGATAGTCTCTTAGTAAACATGATGTTCATGATCAAGAGTATTTGAGTCACCAGTTTTGTTTCTGGAACAGTTCATATATACATTTTACACCATCTCCTTTATAATTCTCCGTAGTAATTACTGTCTGCCAACCTATTCAAGGTAGTTTAAAATAACAACTTCTGTTAACGATTGGGATAACAGTACCACAGAAAGCTGACGTGACTCAGAGAATGTGAATCATGTCGATTGCTAGACCTGTCCGTCAGTTTAACTTGCACTTTCTTGCTATGTATATGAAAAAAAAAATAAATCTATGTGTAGCAAATACTGAATCACCAAACCAACACCTACACCATCTCCTAATGAATGATATTCTTTTGTCTCTCTTGTAGGTGAAAGCAGTTACAGTCCTTCTTAAATACCAAACTTAATGATTAAATGATATTCACCTTTTACTAAAACAGATGGGGAATATTTTTTTTCCCAGAGGGGGGAAAAAAAACTGTAGAGAAATAACAAATTGGTTCTGGTTGCACTCCCAGTGAAATCAGTGGAGTTTGACAACAGCTATTCTGCTCTATAGATTACATATCACTGAACAATATGACAATTTGCTGAAATTATTGCCTTTGCTTCTCTCTGTCCTATAGCTGTGTTGATTTTATTTATTTTTTTTTACATTTTTTTGAGTGTTTTCTTTTAGGTAGCAAACCTTTCAAATAAGTCTACTGAAAAATGTGTGCTCTGTGCTAAAACCACCTTTAAGACTTCTGGTAATTGTAGCTTAAGTGAAATATCTGCAATCCATGAACTTTGTCTCTGACAGATTCATTAGAACCACAACCTTTGCCTTTTGTGTCATTATTTCTAGTAATCAGATTTAAGCAAAAGCAGTTACCTACAGTTTTTACAAAACTTTAAAAAGAAATGTTTTGTTATGCCTGGCAGTGTTGAAATGAGCTGGTCTGTTGTGATTTCAAACACAGTTCCATTTACCAGCACTTCCTGTAGAAGTGACTAGCTATGTCACGGCGAATTCAGAATATTTGTCCGTTAAAAAACTCTCAGCGTCTGCCATCTCAGCTATAAAGCCTGAATTTAGGAACCAGTTTATAATTTAGTAGCTTTTAATTTATATTTAATTTCATTCAATATAAACAGCCCATCATAGTTTTTTTTTTAATGACTTATGTAAATTATCTTTAGTTCTTAAACATCTTAGTCAGTGCAGTTTACAGAACTTTGCATTTTGACAATGAGACTTTATCTCGTGTGCTCTTATATTTAGAAAAATACCGGTTGACTTGTGCGGGGCTGCTCACAAAAGCAACGCTTCTCAGGCAGATAAGTACATGTAGAATCAGGCCACCGAGTGAATTTTAGAGGTGTCACCTGAGGGCTCAGCTCCTGAGCTGCCGTGGCCTCTACCTGCATCTGTGGTTGACTGTTCCTTTAAAATTTGGGTAATGGGTAGTTATTTACGTGTGACTGTAACAGAGAGAGAACAAATCCACTTTAGAAGACAAGATAATAGTAAAAATAAGCTTAAAATTTTACATGACAGGTATAAACATCAGCATTTGCCTACATTGTATGAATATATTTGAGGTCTAAAATAGCTTTTCTTATACACTGATACTTGAAAAGCTTATCCATGTTGGTTTTTTTTCCTCTTAATACATAAAAGCAATCTTCTGAAATGTGTGGGCTGCTCTCATGTTCCTGTTTAGCAAATCCACACGAATCTGGAGAGGTGGGACCTCACTGTTGGTAGATAGCTCCACAGAAATGCAGAGGGGAGCTTGACAATGGGATTACTGTTGATGCTGGCAGCTCAGCTGCCCCAACTGGAATCGTTCCAGTCTGCAGCGCAAGCTCTTCTCTCTGTTTAGAAAACGTCTTCTGAGGTGAAAGGGAATGATTGGACTGGGAGATGGATTGAAAACGGGCTCAACACCAGTTGAGGTGGGGTTGGGTTCAGTGGCAGAGTCAAGTCGGAGGCCTGTGGCCGGTGGTGTTCCCCAGGGATCAGGGCTGGGACCAGTTTTGTTCAACAGCTTCATCAACGGCCTGGATGAGGGGATAGAGGGGACCCTCAGCAAGTTCCTGATGATACCAAACTGGGAGGGGTGGCTGAGACACCCGAGCTGGGCTGCCATCCAACGGGAGCTGGACAGGCTGCAGAGCTGGGCAAAGGGAACGTCAGCAAGTTGCAGAAGGACAAGGGTAGATCCTGCACCTGGGGAGGGATAACCCCAGGCACCAGGACAGATGAGGGGTCGTCCTGGTGGAAAGCAGCTCCATGGAGAAAGACTTTGGAGTCCTAGCACAGAGTCAGGTCTCCCTGGGACAGCAATGGGCCCTGGTGGCCAAGAGGCCAAGAGGCTCCTGGGGAGCATTAAGGAAACTGTGTCCAGCAGGGCGAGGAAGGTTCTCCTGGCCCTCTGCTCTGCCCTGGGGAGACCACCCCTGGAATACTGGACCTGGCGTTGGGCTCCCCAAGTCAAGAGAGACAGGGATCTACTGGAGAGAGTTCAGGGGAGGCTGCGAGGGTGATGAAGGGACTGGAGCATCTGTGCTGTGAGGAAAGGCTGAGAGCCCTGGGGCTGTTGAGTGTGGAGAAGAGAAGGCTGAGAGGGGATCTGATCCATGTCTAGAAAGAGCTGAGGGGTGGGGGTCAAGTGGAAGGGGCCAGGCTCTTTGCTGGGGTGCCCTGGGATAGGACAAGAAATAAGGGGTCCAAGCTGGAGCCCAGGAGGTTCCACCTCACCAGGAGGAGCAACTTCTTTGGTGGGAGGGTGCCAGAGCCTGGCCCAGGCTGCCCAGAGAGGTGGTGGAGTCTCCTTCTCTGGAGACTTTCCAACCCCCCCTGGATCTGTTGCTGTGTAGCCTGCCCTGGGTGCTGCTGCTTTTGCAGGGGGATTGGACTCGCTGATCTCCAGAGGTCCTTTCCAACCCCTACCAGTCTAGGATTTTAGGATTCTGTTAAAAAAATATTTTAATTGCTGAGGCAGAGTGAGACCAGCATCTTCTTGCTCATTACTTTTTGGCTGGGTACTTGGTGTTTGGCTGCTAAAACCTTAGACGTTGCTCCTTTCTCTCATTTTGTTCTGGAGCAAAAATTCAGCCCATTGACTGGAAGCCAGTGATTTCCAGATCCTGAAACACTAAATAGGAATCTTGCTTGTTACAAGGTGGAGCTGTATCCTTCAGTCAGCCAGCAGCACAGGCAGGATTGTTACCACCTTGTGGTTTAATTCTCTGTGTTCCTTATAAACGTTTGATGACGTTGCTTCCTCTGATAAAAGCCAAAGAGGTGGAGCATCACCTGAGGCACAGTTCCATTTCTTGAATTGGGAAACGGGGATTAGCAGACCAGCTGCTTTGCTGCCATGGCAATAGAAATGTGTGTCAGAAATAATGGAGCGGATCCGATTAAGGTGGAGTCATGGTGGCCCCGAGGCACGTAACTGGGTTCCCTCGGACAGCTAATGAGGTCTGTGACCTGGAGTAACGCTTCAGGCTTGGATTTTTCTTCTGCATCTATCAAGTGTCCACGGGATGAGCAAGATGCTGACGAGGACCTTTTAAAATCTAAGAGTATCTGGTACACAGAAGAATCAGGACAGAGTTGTTTCTTTTACCCAAGTGCTGATTTTACTTCGAACGCACCTTTTCTCCGTGCAGGAGAGTCGTACCCCTCTCTAGAAACACCAGCACTGAACTAATACTTCCTGTCCCAAATGACAACATTTTTACATCACTTAGAACTCTGTAAAGTGATTTGTCACAATTGTGCCACATTTTCCATCAAGAAATACGAGGGAATTGCTCACGTTGATCGCACTGGGCGATTTCAAACACCTGCCAGGGAGGCAGTTTAGCAAACTGAAAAGCAGGCAGACAAACTGTTTAAGTCAGTTGGAAGTTCCTGGTTATGTAGAGCAGGAAATCTGGATTTGGTATGATGTTCTGAAATCAATTTGAGGGAGCTCTGATTTGCTACACAACAAATACACATTTTGTTTACCTCAGCCCATTTAGAACAATCTTGCTGGTGCTTTGTAGCCCTGGAGGTACATTATCTGCTGCATTAACTTCCATCTCTTCCCTTTTCAGTTAAGAGTCCTTGTCAACCTGAATTCTGGTATAAAAAAAAATTAAAAAAGGAAACCTGTTTTAGATTATAGAAGTATTTCTGACATTTAATGTTAGTTTTTTTCCTAGCACTTGAGTACAAAGGAAATAAGAAAAGTAAGTAGTCATACCGGTGGTGCTTCAGCTGCCCATATGATGAGATGTGTCTTTTTAAAATGCTTGTATGTTATCTGGACAAGCTACTGAGATTTTTTTAAGAGAACTTTCTGAGAAATAGAAGCCAACACTTTTTATAAATTCAGCTCTTTTAACGCTGCGAAGAATTTCTGAGGATAAAATAAAGTTCTTTCTTTAGCTACAAAGTTTCCTCTGCTCCGGAAAGCCCTCCCTTACTGATTTGAAAGTCCACTGGAAAAAAAAAAATATTTTGGAGCTTCTCCTAGTAGACTACAATTTTTTGCAAGTGTTCTTGCCTATTTATTAAAGGATCAACTTTTGAAATTGCCAAGTCAGATGGTCAAGTAGCTGAATAGAAAATGCACCAGATATTTAATTATACTGCAATCCCCACAATGCTTCTTTTTGCCTCATTTTTTTTTCCCTTTAACAAATCTGTCTTTTAAGACTCTATTTATGCTGCTGAATTCTAACACTGGTTTTGCAGAATTTATTTAGGAAAGTTTCCGTGGTTATCCATACAGAGGAGAGACATACTTCAGTTGGTGTAAAAAAAAAATGTTTGATGTACTAGCAACTGTTTTCCTGTAGAGATCTGAGAAACAGAATGATCATCATACTGGGTAAGAATTTCCATGTGAGATCCAAGGAGTGGAGGGAAGAGCTCAGAGGAGGTGTCTAGCTTGAGGATAGTCTTGGGCAAGTATCTAGCTGGAGGCCTGTGACTAGTGGTGTCCCCCAGGGGTCGGTCCTGGCTCCAATGCTGTTTAATATCTTCATCAATGACCTGGACGAGGGGGTGGAGGGGACCCTCAGCAAGTTTGCCGGTGATACGAAACTGGGAAGAATGGCTGAGACGCCGGAAAGCTGTGCTGCCATCCAGCGGGACCTGGACAGGCTGGAGAGCTGGGTGGGGGAAAATTTAGTGGAATTCAAGAAGGGCAAGTGTAAAGTTCTGCATCTGGGGAAGAACAACCCCCGGGATCAGTACAGGGTGGGGGCTGAGCTGTTGGAGAGCAGCTCTGGGGAAAAAGCCCTGGGAGTCCTGGTGGCCAAGAGGATGCCCAGGAGCCAACAAGGTGCCCTCGTGGCCAGGAAGGCCAAGGGGGCTCCTGGGGGACATTAGAAGGAGCGTGGCCAGCAGGGCCAAGGAGGTTCTCCTCCCTCGCTACTCTCTGCTGGTGAGGCCCCACTTGGAGCACTGGATCCAGTTCTGGGCACCCCAGTTCCAGAAGGACAGGGAACTACTGGAGAGAGTCCAGTGCAGAGCCCCTGAGCTTGTGAAGGGAGTGGAGCAGAACATCTCCCTGTGGAGGAGAGGCTGAGGGAGCTGGGGCTCTGGAGCTTGGAGAAGAGGAGCCTGAGGGGTGACCTCAGGAATGGTGATAAATATGGAAAGGGCAGTGTCAGGAGGATGGTTCCAGGCTCTTCTCGGTGACAATGACAGGACAAGAAGCAATGGGTGCAGCTGGAGCAGAGGAGGTTCCGTGTAAACACAGGGAAACACTTTTTCACCATGAAGGTGACGGAGCCTGGAACAGGCTGCCCAGAGAGGTGGTGGAGTCTCCTTCTCTGGAGACTCCAACCCCCCTGGATCTGTTCCTGTGTGACCTACTCTAGGTGCTCCTGCTCTGGCAGGGGGGTTGGACTCAATGATCTCCAGAGGTCCCTTCCAACCCCTACCAGTCTGTGATTCTGTGATCAACTGAAATTATAAATGGTGTGATCTAGAAATGCCATCAGGATACTATTGGCTTTGCTGAAACAACTCTATAATCAGGTGCCAGGAAGTCAGCTTTATTTTGCATTTTTGAGCTTCTCTTGTAGCTTTTTCAGTGAACGTTTTACTGTTTCAACAGGTACTGCGATGGCTGCAGGAGTTCTGCTGCAGAATGAACTCCCGTATTCTTCATTGCTAGAGAGCAGTCTGTATCTTGCAAATATGAGTTCAGGTAATAATTTTTTCTCTGATACGGCTTTCATAAAAATTGCTTTAGAGAAATTCTGGAAAAAAAAATATTTTCCGTAGAAAATTAAAAAAACCCATAAATATTATTCTCAATTGTAAAAAAAACAAGTCTACAAGAAAAGCAAATTGCATTACTTTATCATGTACTTTTCTTAATTGAGGAAACGATGTCATTTTTGTGGAACTGTGTGATTTTAGCTCTCTGAAAATACAAACAATGCCTTCCATGAAGCTCCCCTTTCTAATAAAATATTTAAACTCTTATAGGATGTAATTCTTTTGTACTGTTTTGGGCAAATACTTGCAAATCCTGCTGGATTCAGTAGGAAAATAATGACGTGCAGCATATTATTTTGCTCATTTCTGGCTGCACTGTCATTTGATATATGCTGAAGAAAACTCTCTGGGAAGAGAAAGAGAAAACGAATTAATACAGGCACGTGGTGTAATTACTAAGAAAACATTTTACTTGTTTCTTGGCTATAGATAGTACTTTAAATAGCCTCTCTTTTTTAGCGTTGCTGAAGTCTGTTTGACACAAAGTTGCCTGAGAATGTTGTGCTTTTGAGAGCGTTGCAGTCTTTCTGGCCAGCTCATTCTCCTCCTCAGCAAAGTGGGAGGCAATTTGGCACCTACTTATCTACCTTCAAAAGGCTAAAACACTCAACTGATACCTTTTCTCCTCCCCATAATCTGCTTTATCTCAGCATGTAGGGCCAATAGTTTTGCTTAAGAAAAAAGCTGTGACCTGCCCCCCCCCGCCAAAAAAAAAAATAAATCAGCCTTTTGTTTTGAATAACAAATTGTATTTTGTTAGTAGATGTGAATGGTCCAGAGCAAACAGGCGGCGATTCATCATGTACTGAACCATTTCAGTAGGAACACGCTAATCCCAATCATTCCAGAGCTAATGATGCATTTTGGAGCAACTAAGTGGAGGAGGAGGAGAGGTGGTTGTGGAATGTGAAACCAAGAGGTGGGGGAGTATAATGGCCTTGGTACAGATTTCTCAGGGAGCAGAGCCTCCGACTGCTTTCGGATTGTTCGTTTGAATCCTGTGTTCCGTGCCTCGCCGACTTCTGAACGCCTTATTTACAGCTGACTAAATACTCACATTGTTTGCGGAGAATGTTTCGGTTGTTCCCCGTCTCTTTTCGAAATTACGCACTCGCAACGCAACTATTTTCCGTCAAGCAGCGGCAGCGCAGTTTGTCCCGAGCCGACTCCGTTCCTCTAGAGAGGAGCAGCCCCGAGGAGAGCTGGCAGCGGCTGCTTCCTTCTTGGTTCCTATGGAGACAGCTCAGCCCTTGCTGAGGAGCTGCTGGAGCGTGCCCGGAGCGTGCGGGAGGATGCACAGAGCTCCCCGACTTCAGCGCTGAGCACCTTGGCTTTCCACCCAGCGCACCCTCGGCACCTTCCCGAGGCGGCGGCTGGGGCCGGGCGGTCATGCAGGCGTCACCCCGCAGGCGTTCGGCCGTCAGTATTTTTAGCAACTTTTTCCAGGGGCGGAGGCATTCTTCCTCCGATCCCCTTCTCCGCGTCATCCAGAGGCGCCGGAGCTCAGTTGTAGAGGTGCTCTCGTCGTCGACTCGCCGGGTTATGGTGGCACTGTCGTCTCTGAGCCCCGAGGAGCTGGATGCAAGTTTTCCTGAAAAGAAAAGTAAAGTACTTTTCATTCAGACTTTGGGCGGTTCTGGGTGTTTTCTTGGTCTGACATTAACGCGCTTTGTTCTGTTAACTGTAGTTTCTATGTGTAAAAATAGTGGGGTTTCGTTTTTTTTCTTGTATTTTATGGTTTGTTCACTGATTCCTTATTCAAGGGCTAATATATATGCTTTGCACTCCTAACACCGCGCTTACACGGACCAGATGCTATAGAAGCACACCTTCACACATACACCAAGGATATGGCTAAATCTTTTCATTTTCAGGTGGAAGAGGACCCTGACCTTTGTTTCAATTCCAAAGGCTATCACGCCCCCTCTAACTTCCTCAGAAAAACCCGAAGTAACTGCAACGAAAAACTATTCCTGCAGCACCACAAGCAATTTTTTCCCCCTCTCAGAATCCTTACTTTGAGTCCGAGTTGAAAGATGAGCCTTTAATGTGTTTTCCAGATATTTATGCTGTTTGTAATGTCGTCAGTTGAAGGTCGAACCGGTACTTTTCAGTACTTTTACTTCTTACTTAGACCTGGTTTTGCCTGTGTTCTAGGAAGTTCGAGGCGCCCGACGGCAAAATACACGAAGGTAGGAGAGCGCCTTCGCCATGTCATCCCTGGGCACATGCAGTGCTCCATGGCCTGCGGTGGCCGTGCGTGCAAGTATGAAAACCCAGCTCGATGGAGTGACCAGGAGCAAGCTATTAAAGGGCTCTACTCCTCTTGGTAATACACAGCATTGACTCTCAGTAACTGTAGCTCTAAGAGAGAATTCAAAGGAAAATAATGAGTTGGGTTTGTTTGTTTGTTTTTTAAATCAGCTACTGTCAGGTGTAAAACAGAGCCATAGCTTGATTCAAAATTGTGGGTAAATTGGGGTAGTAGTTTAATGTGTTGTAATTCAAAATTCCAACAATAAACAGGATGATGGAGGGACTTGAACATCTCTCTTGCGAGGAAAGGCTGAGAGCCCTGGGGCTGTTGAGTGTGGAGAAGAGAAGACTGAGAGGGGATCTGATCCATGTCTAGGAAGAGCTGAGGGGTGGGGGTCAAGTGGAAGGGGCCAGGCTCTTTGCTGGGGTGCCTTTGGATCAGACAAGGAATAAGGGGTCCAAGCTGGATCCCAGGAGGTTCCACCTCACCAGGAGGAGCAACTTCTTTGGTGGGAGGGTGTTGGAGCCTGGCCCAGGCTGCCCAGAGAGGGGGTGCAGTCTCCTTCTCTGGAGACTTTCCAACCCCCCCTGGATCTGTTGCTGTGTGGCCTGCCCTGGGTGCTGCTGCTCTGGCAGGGGGGTTGGACTCGGTGATCTCCAGAGGTCCCTTCCACCCCTACCAGTCTAGGATTCCATGATTCTGTGAAACCATAATGGCCATTGTACATAGCCTAGTAAAGATGATGAAAGATTTCCTTTGCCTTGCAATACATTTGGTTCGGATCCAAAAGAATAAATACGTATCTGTCATTATACAAAAACTATTCTGGGTTATAGACCGTTCTTGCTAAGGTTTGCAATGCAAATGAGTTAAAATTCCTTCATAAGAGAATTTATGGAGATGAAATCATGTAAGGTCTGTGTTCAAAGACATCTTCGTATGCAGTAATAGTCACATGAAATGTCTCTTTGCATTCTTACTGATTTTTTGGGGGTTTGGTAACAGCAGATGCTTTTCCGAAGCCTGCAAACCTTTAAAGGGCCAAACAGAGATCTCAGTCCAGATTTCTATTCAAAGGAATTTCTTACTATGTTCATTGGCCTGGCACGTAAACAGTTTCAGTAAGGGACTTTTGATAATGTCGTATCTGTATCAGCTTAAGGAGATTTATCACTAACACTGTATGATGATAGAGCTTCTTCAAAAATCATTTCTAGTTTATCACGAAAGTATTTCTGTCTTTCTTGAATATAGCACAGTATTCTTATTTTGGTAGATTCACACCCAGGAACTCATTAAAAACAACATTCTTCTCTACTTTTCTAATTTCTCAGGATAACAGATAACATACTGGCTATGGCTCGACCCTCAACGGAATTAATTGAGAAGTACAACATTATTGAACAGTTTGAAAGGTAACAAACTTAGCATTATTTATTGCAGGTATTCCTAGTGTAATTCCTGATCCATCTTCTCTTTCAACATAGATTTGGATTGTTGGTAAAGACCCTTTCCTTTTAAAGCTATACAGGTAAAGATTTATTCTCCGCTAAGAATGAATGTGTTTCACAAAATAAGGGATAATGAGATTTTGGCTGCATAGAATATTTTGACTCCTCTATTCCTTCCTTAAGATGTGGCATAAAAACCGTAATTAACCTTCAGCGTCCTGGGGAGCACGCGAGCTGCGGGAATCCACTGGAACAAGAAAGTGGCTTCACCTACCTTCCTGAAGCTTTTATGGAGGCTGGAAGTGAGTTCACTCCTGCTGCTGTTCCTCATGAATTATTGATTTTGGCACTTGGAGATGTTTTTACTTGAATTCTTGTGTGGTAAAAGCAGCTATGTAAGAAACCTTGCCCAAAATGGGATGTAAACATGAAACTGGGCAAATACAGAGTGAATAACACGTTATGGAAGATCGTATCCGTGGAGAGAGAGATGGAGGCTTTATGTTCAGGTGCTGGCAATAAAGAAAGGACAACAGCTCGGTACAGTTTCCTTTTTTGTCCAAGTTCACAAATAGATAAAACATTAATGGCGTTTCAAATTCAGGTGCAAGCCATGTTTTCTTATCTAGACTATACAAAGGCTATCTCACTTGAGGATATTTGAATTGACAGTGGTTTTGTATTTCCATGTTATGGTGAGAGAACAAAAAGTGCCTCTGTGAGAGAAACAGCTTTTGACTGAAGAAGTGCTTTTAGTTCTAAAAAGATTACCCTCTACCTATAAGTAGCTCAGTGATTTTTGTGTGAATCACTCTGTTTTGTAACACCTTTTGCATTCTAGCTGAATTTTAGTGTGACAAATCTTTGCTTGCTTCGTGTATTTATCAAATTTCAATAGCAGGCGTGCACTGAAATGGGAAAATAATCCCTTCAAACAACATGCGCTCAGATTCCGTGGTGCAATTCCAGTGCTATTGTTTCTTATGAGTCATCTGTCCCTCTGCACGTAGCACTGAAAATTTCACATTGGGTATGGCAGAAAATAACTTTCTCATCTCTTTTCTGTTTCAGTTTATTTTTATAATTTTGGATGGAAGGATTACGGAGTGGCATCTCTCACTACTATACTTGACATGGTCAAAGTCATGGCTTTTGCCTTGCAGGAAGGGAGAGTCGCTGTTCATTGTCACGCAGGACTTGGCCGGACAGGTATGTGCTCTGCTGCAACATCAACAGAATTGTTTTCCTAACAATGCAAGACAATCTCTGGCTACAGATTATTGATGATTTCTTTAGATTCTAGATCGTTGCAAGATAAACGTCTCCAAAACAGTTAAAAGTGCTGGAGAAATTTGTGAAAATGGGCTGAATGGCTGGAGGAGATCAGTTTTAATATGTTAAAACCAAAAACCTGTGAGGTTAGAAAATTTTTGGAGCTGTGTAATAATTCCCAGTTACATTCAGATGGGACAGCTTCGTTTGCATGGGAAAAATTTGCCTTTTGGCAAAAAAAAACAACTTTTGTTGTCCAATATTTATTGGATGTTTACAAAGCTGCCACCCATGGTTAGATCAGGTAGATCTGATGGAGCAGCTAAAATTTCACTTAGTTCTTTCAAGACGTTTTTGCCTAGGGACTTCCTGTAGAAGCCACCACCGCTCCTGTGTTGGCAGATGAGGAGACTCCTAGAGATGCTGCGGGGAGAAAGTAGCACTCATTGAAAGTGTAGTGAGAATGAGTTTGCTCCCTTGTGGTCCAACAACTATCCTTAGCTAACAGCGTCATGTCTGAGAGAGCAGAAAGCCTGGATCTTTTACCTGTATCCATTTTCATCCCGTAGTTCTGCTGCCTATTCGTATCAGTCTGGTGGTTCTTCAGCTAATGCGTCTCTTTCTATTTCCCAGGTGTTCTCATAGCTTGCTACTTGGTTTTTGCCACAAGAATGAGTGCGGATCAAGCCATTCTCTTTGTCCGAGCCAAAAGGCCTAATTCTATTCAGACCAGAGGGCAGTTGTTGTGCATCCGAGAATTCACTCAGTTTTTGGTTCCTCTGAGAAACGTCTTTGCGTGCTGTGAGCCCAAGGCGCATACAGTGACGCTCTCCCAGTACCTGACCCGCCAGAGACATCTGCTCCACGGTTACGAGAGCAGGCACCTCAAACATGTGCCAAAACTTATCCACCTGGTTTGCAAACTGTTGCTCGACTTGGCTGAAAACAGACAAGTGGTAGAGGCGGAGTTGTTAGAGATACCGGATCTCTCGGCCGAAATTGAAAAGACTGTTTCTCAGTTGGTGTCCACGCAGCTGGACGGAGACCTCGCGAGGCACGACAGCGACACGTCGGACTCCTCCCACGTCCACTCATCCGCTTGTGAGGCTTCTCTTTTCTCCCTGGGCTGTGAATACGATCCTCTTTGGAAAAGAAAGAATATCGAATACCTTCAGCCTCTTACTCATCTGAGGAGGCGGCTGAGCTACAGCGAGTCAGATTTAAGGAGGACCGAGTTTCTTTTGGAGCAAGGAGAAACTGCATGGACCGTACCTGCTCAGATACTACAGTACAACAAACTGAAGCAGGACAGCGGTGAGGAAGAAAAGCCACAGTTGGATTTGAACAAAGAGATGTTGGTGCGCAACACATGCCTGTTCTGGAGTCAAGGTAAATTTAACTTGGATGGACGAAAAGACGGATCCTCCCTTTCTTACAGAAGGGGCTCTACCAAAGAAGTACAACGCAGCAGAACCTTTGCTTCAGGTCTAGCATCTATCCACGATACCAGGGAGCCTGGAATGCCCTGGCACAATTTTACCAACGAGACTGGTCATAGGAAAGACCGCAAGACGAATCTGTACAGCGGAAGGGTCTATGCCTCCGAGGACTCCGATTCTTCTTCGTCTTCGAAAGCGAACTTTTCCATTGGCTACGAAAGCCAAGGTAGCAAAGACATGTCGGAGGCAATTCCACACATTGTCCTGCAGTCAGAATTAAGTTTGGAGGCCCGAAGAGTTTTGGCAGCAAAAGCACTTGCAAATATAAATGAATTTCTGGGAGAGGATGAAGTGAAGCAGAAGGTAGAAATGTGGCAGGTAATTTGAAGCTTGAGTCAACGTTCTGGGCTCTGCACAGTTCACTCACTGAGCTTCGTTCCTAGGATGGCCAAAATGCCGCCACGTCCTTTGCAACGGCGCGTGGGGACACCGGTTTATCCCGTGGTTCTGCAGATGGTTGTGTTTGTCAGATAGGGGCCAGTTCTTTGCAAAGCATGCAAAATACACCTGCAAAGTTTGATCTCTAGCAGGGCCTTCTCCTTGTGTTCATTTGTTTTCCTAACTAAGGAAAACTGATGCAATTAACTGTGGCCATCGCTTGGCTGCCAGCAGCATGAAAGTACAGGCTTGAAGGTGGAATTCTGTTGGTTTTAATCAGTGCTTTCTCAGACCTCGTCAGAGGATTCTCTGTGTAAAAGAATTTAGTACAAATTTAACTGGTTACCCTCAAACCCAAATCCTCGTTGGAGCAGTTCTCTGACGTTGGAAGCCAAAGCTCTTTTGTGTAGGTAATGGGGAAGTTCTGAGCGGCACTGTTTGTGTCATCCTTCTGCTTTAAAAAATCCTTTGTATTTGTTGATGAAATGTTTAATTTTTTTTTTAAGTCTTTTTTTTATGTTGGAACATAAGCAGCCAAAGAGAATGAAAGAGAACTGCTACGATCAAAGAGAATCTTGGCAAAAGGAAAGAAATGATACATTTTCAGTTTTTTTGCTTTTTATTTTTTAAGAAAGAACTGAATTCTCGAGATGGAGCTTGGGATAAAATCTGTACCGAGAGAGATCCTTTTATCCTCTGCAGCTTGATGTGGTCCTGGATAGAGCAGCTGAGAGAACCTATTGTATCCAAAGATGACATTGACCTGCTGGCAAAAAATTGCACAGAATCACAGGATGCACTTTACTTACTGCGAAAGGTAGGTACTGTGTTGGTTCATTCTTTATCTGCCAAGTACATCTGAGAAACTCTTCCTTTGTGGCCTTTAGGCAGGAGAATTTCACTTTAAAAATGCAACTCCTTAATTGTGTTTTCCTCGAAGAGCTAGATGTGAGGTAAAATTTTTAAAAAAAAATAAAAAAGAAAAATTTAAAACATCTCTTTTCTTGATCTCTTAATTACATCAGTTAATTTCCTAATTCTTCAGGAATTGTCTCCAAAGGATTGCTGAAGAAAGCAGGGCCTCTTTTAACAGCCTCCAAATATTCAAGAGGGCAGCTTCTCAGCGATAGGTGCTCAGAACTTTATGTGCAGTCACCATCTTTGTGACATGACTTTTCAGACCTCCCAAGTTCATCTCAAACCGTCGTGGTTCTTCCTGAAGCTCTTCCACTCTGTTGGAGTTTTACTAAATAAAACTGTTTGTACTGAATAAAAAATAACTGCCTAACACTTGTTAGAAATGAATGGGAGAGGCTTATTGTGTAATTATTGTGAAATATTAAGTTAATCTTACCTTATCCTATATTATTTTAGGATGACAGAGTAGTTAGAAATGAATGGGAAAGGATGATAATATAAATATTAATAAAACATAAAATAAATATAAAACAATAAGAAAATTAATAAAATAAAACCATACTAATTATGGTTTTATTTCCTGAAAAAAAATATTAATTTAATCTTACCTTATCCTATAGAATTTTCGAATGACAGAGTAGTTTAGCTGGCAGGAACCTCTGGATATCTTCAGGTGCAACGATGAACCACAAAGATACTCTCCTTCATCCTCACCGGTATTGCCCAGGTGTCGTCTTGTCTTTTGCAAGCTGCTTCTCATGGTGAAGGAGACTTGGTAGGACAGAGAGATGCAGATCATCTATCCTATGTTAGCCTTAAACATGCAGAGTGTTTGGGGCTGAAAAGATCAAATCTCATGTTTCCGGTGCCAGTTCCCACAAACACTGCCGGTCCTGTTGGAGACCGTGAAAAAACAGGATCCAGGTGCACGCCTGTCCTCCTAGAAATTTCCAGAGCACTTTGTGGCGTTCTACAAGAGAAGAGTTTCTCCCATCATGACTGAAATAATGATGGAGAAGCTCTTGAGGCTTGGGAAAATTTCCTCCTCAACTCCTACACCTGAAGGTGTCAGTACAGGAAGGCACAGTCTGATATTTAAACAGCGATTGGCAACAGCGGAAAGGCAAATGTTTTTCATGAAAAGGTTTTTTCTAATGAGCTGCTGTTCCTTTTACCCACCAGGAGCAGTGTCAGACCATCCTTTGTATTTTACACTGCGTGGTGAACCTGCAAGCGCTGCCGGCTGATGTGGAGGAGGCCTTACTTGTTCGTGCTATTCAGGCTTTCACCAAGGCAAGTACCCACTTGTGCCAGACGTCGTGTTTAGTTGGTTTAAATCGAAAAGTTACAGGAATTCCTTCCCCCTTAGTGTGCTCAGCCTTATCGGTTTCCAAATTTACATTTTCTAAACACCAGCCCACATAAAAGGGAGGGAATATTCTCAAGAAAATTTAATTCGGTCACTATGGCCCTTCATCCTTCAGTCTCATTTTTCTGTCTCTGGATCACTGGCAATTTGTGGACTGGTTTCAATGAGGGAAAAGATCTTTTTGAAGTGGGAGGAATAGTTAGTCACTGGGAGTAACTTAGCAAAACAAAATGTGTACTACTTGGAGTCTTCCCACCAGATGAAATCGTTTTCTGAAATGACGCTGCAATGCAGTTAGGACTTGGCACGCGAAATCATTTGAGCAGAACGTTCATCGTAGAATCCTCAAATGGGTTGGATTGGGAGGATCCTTAAAGATCATGTCATTCCAAACCTCCTGCCATGGGCAGGGACACCTCCCACTAGATCAGGTCGCTCAGAGCCTCGTCCAGTCTGGGTCTGAACACATCCAGTGATGGAGCACCCACAGCTTCCCTGGGCAACCCATGCCAGTGTCTCAGCACTCTCAGAGTAAAGGACTCCTTCCTAACACCCAGTCTAAATCTACCCAGCTCCAGTTTAAAACCATTGCCCCCTGTCCTGTGCCTACAAGCCCTTGGAAAAAGTCCCTCCCCATCTTTCCTGTAGCCCCTTCAGATCCTGGAGGCCGCTATAAGGTCTGCTCAGAGCCTTCTTTTCTCCAGGCTGAACATTCCCAACTCCCTCAGCCTGTGCTCCTAGCAGAGATGCTCCAGACCTCTGAGCATCATTGTGGCCTCCTCTGGACCCTCTCCAACAGCTCCATGTCCTCCTTGTGTTGGGGGCTCCAGAGCTGGATGCAGAGCTCCAGGTGGGGTTTCACCAGAGGGGCAGAATCACTTCCCTCCTCACACTGCTTCCTAATCTCTGCTGAGCCTACAGACATCTTACCTGTTGACACAATCGTGGCATTTCTCCTTCTACCAGTTGCTTTTAACGTCTACTCGGCATAAAACTGAGTCTGCTTAGAGTTGAGTAGTCCATTGGCAGACGCTCATTTTCTCCAATAAACCTTAAAACGAATTTCTCTTCCAAATGCTGGCCACCTACTTTGCCTGTTGCTGTAGAACATCTCTTTACTAACTCTTATCTCTTCCTGTTATCAGACGAGCTTCGAGTCCGAAGACGGGCCCTACGTTTACGGTACCTTGAAAAAAGTCCTGAAACAAACGCTGGAGGACAAAAGAAAAAGGCTGACGGAAGGAGCGGAGAATCTCCCTTGATGGCTGCACCCATCAAATTATTTTGCCTCTCAAATTATTTCGTTCGGCAAATTCTTTTGCGTTCTCCAGTTGCTGTATTTTTTGTGCTGCCAGGCAGGGTTTACCTACCTTTAGTAGTGACTAACTAAATATTTACAGAATCTCAGAATATTGGGGGCTGGAAGGGACCTCTGGAGATCATTGAGTCCAACCCCCCTGCCAGAGCAGGACCCTAGAGTTAGATCACTCAGGAACGCATCCAGACAGGTTTTGAATGTCTCCAGAGAAGGAGACTCCACCACCTCTCTGGGCAGCCTGGGCCAGGCTCTATCACCCTCACAGTGAAAAAGTGTTTCCTTGTGTTTAAACGGGACCTCCTCTGCCCGAGTTTGCACCCATTGCCTTTTGTCCTGTCGTAGGGTGTCACCGGGAAGAGCCTGGCTCCATTCTCCTGACACT